>JANHFX010010848.1:0-57443 GCA_027560015.1 Chloroceryle amazona | reverse complement strand
TTATCTTCCCAGGCACAGAGGTGAAGGTGACAGGTTGGTAGTTCCCAGGGTGCTCCTTTCTACCCTTTTTGAATATAGGTGTAGCATGTCCCTTCTTCCAATCACTAGGGACTTCACCTGACTGCCAGGACTTCTCAAGTATTATTGAGAGTGTCTTGGCAACTACATTTGCCAGTTCACTCAGAACTCTGGGATGCATCTTGTCGGTCCCCATAGACTTATGTATGTTCAGGTTCCTTAGGAGGTCACTAACCTGATTTTCACATACAGTGGGAGTGACTTCACCACCTTGATTCCTGCCTTGTGCTTTTTTGACTTGGGATGTGTTGGGAGAGAGGTTGCTGGTAAAGACTGAGGAAAAAAAGCAGAATAGTATACTGTCACTTAAAATTACACAAGTCACCAATACCACCTAGTTTTTCAGAAAAGAAATCTAGACATTTCCATGAGTCAAGATCTTGGGCAGAAGCTTACAAAGCAATCTAGCTCCAAGAATGACGATACAGCTTTCACAGTCTAATGGTAGATACAAGTTCCTCTTCTTTCTTCACAGAACCATAAAATGGTTTGAGTTAGAAGGGACCTTAAAGTCATCTGGTTCCAATGGCTGTGACATGGGCAAGCACAACTTCTGCTAGACCAGGTTCTTCAAGGCCCCTCAAGCCTGGTCTTAAACACTTCCAGGGAGGTGGCATCCACAAGTAGGTGAATTCAGTCTGGTGAACAGGTGCTGTTTCACTTCTATATAGTATTAGAAGATCTGCTCCATAAGAAATAGGGAGATGATAAATAAGTTGACATCTTCTTTTCAATATACATGGGGTAATACAATTTTTCTAATGGTAATGCAGTTTTCCTTCTTTTCAGATGTATTTTTATAGTAGTAAGATAAACTGACATCATATGTTATCTATTTTCTCCTTTGACTGAAAGTACAGACTATGGATAGTGATTTTAATAAAATGTTACTATTTTATATGGAAAATTTATGACTTAAAGCTTTAGAATATTTATGAATTGGACAATTAATTTTAAAAGATGCTATTGTTCTTATGCTAACAATTTTAAGCAAATACAATAAATAAATAATGTCCAATTTCTTCATCTACTTTCACTTGAAACATAAATTTAAACAGCACAATCTTTTCCAATCTTTTCAAATGGAGCTGATGCTTTTTTTTTGCCTTTTTCTAAATATTGATGGAGAAATACAGATGCAGGTAAATGACAAATGATAGTCACTGCTGCCTAATAAACTAAGCAAGAAATCCCATTATAAAATTACTGCTCCTCACAGATCACAGAATCATAGAATGGCTTGAGTTGGAAAGGACTTTAAAAACCACCTAGTTCCAAAACCATGACATGGGCAGGTAAACCTTCCACTAGACCAGGTTGCTCAAAGCCCCATTCATCCTGGACTTGAGTATTTCCAGGGATGGGGCATCCACAACTTCTCTGGAAAACCTCTTCCAGCGTCTCACCACCCCCACAGTGAAGAATTTCACCCTTGCATCTAATCTAAGTCTACTCTCTTTCATTTTAAAGCCAATACCCCTCATCCTATCATTATACCATTACACTCCCTGATAAAGAGTCCCTTCCCATCTTTCTTATAGGCCCCCTTTAAGTACTGGAGAGCTGCTATAACTTCTCCCTAGAGCCTTCTCTTCCTCAGGTGCCAGAGCTGAACGCCGTACTCCAGGTAGTGTCTCATGAAAGAAGAGCAGGGGGAGAGAATTACCTCCTTTGACCTTCTGATCATGCTTCTTTTGATGCAGTCCAGGATGCATTTCACTTTCTAGGCTGCAAGAGCGCATTGCTGGCTCATATTCAGTTTTTCACCCATCAACACCCCCAGGTCCTTCGCATCAGGGCTGCTCTCAATCCACTCATCACCCTACCTGTGTTTGTGCTTGGGTGTGTCTTGACCCATGTGCAGGACCATACACTTGGCCTTGTTGAATTTCATGAGCTTTTCACAGGCCCACCGCTCAAGCTTGTTAAGGTCCCTCTGCATGTCATCACTTCCATCCAGTGTGTTGAGCGCACCACACAACCTGGTGTCATCAGGAAACTTAGTGAGGGTGCACTCAATCCCACCACCTGTGTCACCAACAAAGGTGATAAATGGTAATGGTCCCAGTATTGACCCCTTAGGAATGTCATTCACCACTGATTACCTCTCAGACATTGAGCTGTTGACCACATGTCTTTGAGTGTGACCATCCAGCCAATTCCTTATCCACCAAGTCATCTATATGTCAAAATCATGCCTCTCTGATTTAGACACAAAGATATTGTGTGGGACAGTGTCAAATGCTTTGCACAAGTCCAGGTAAATGTTGGGACTGCTCAGTTGCACATTCCTTATCCAGCAGTGCCATACCATCATTGTAGAAGGTCATCAGATTTGTCAGGCACAATTTGAATTTGCCCTTAGTGAAGCCACCCTGGCTGTCACCAGTTGCCTCTTTATTTTCCATATGTCGGTATAGCATAGTATCCAGGAGGATCTGCTCCATGATCTTTGTGGGCACAGGAGTGAGACTGACTGGCCTGTAGTTCCATGGGTCTTCCTTATTTCCCTTTTAAAAAAGGAGGGGGTTATGTTTCCCCTTTTCCAGTCAGTGGAAACTTCAACAGACTGACATGACATCTCAAATATGATGTAGAGTGGCTTAGCCACTTCACCTGCCAGTTCCTGCAGGACCCTTGGATGTGTCTCATCAGGTCCCATGGTTTTGTGTACCTTCAGGTTCCTTATATGTTCTTGATCCTGATCTTCTCCTACAGTGGGCAGTTCCTCATTCTCCCAGTCCCTGCCTTTGCCTTCTGCAACTTAGGTGCTGTAGGTGGAGTACTTGTTAGTGAAGACTGAGACAAAGATGGTTTTGAGTATCTCAGCCTTCTCTATGTCCTGAGTAACCAGGCCTCCCCATTTCCTTCTGGAGAGGGCCCACATTTTCCCTAGTCTTTCTTCTATCTCTGACATACATATAGAAGCTTTTCTTTTGCCCTTGACGTCCCTTGCCAGATTTAATTAGATCAGGGCTTTATCTTTCCTAACCTGATCTCTGTCTGCTCAGATAATTTCTCTGTACTTCTTTAATCTGCCTGTCCTTGCTTCCACTCTTTGTAGGCTTCCTTTTTGTGTTTAAGTTTCTCCAGGAGCAACTTGTTGATCCATGCAGGCTGCAAACATGTATGATTTCAAGAGACGTAAGTGCATCTGGAAAGATCACTCACAGGTTTGCACATGTCTTAGAGTGTTTTTGTTTTACAACTGAATGCTTTAGACTAAACTAAAACATTAACACCTGGGCTTCATAGTCAGAGTAGATGACACTCTACAGCACCATCTTATATCTCCTTTAATTACTTTTCTGACCTTGTGAGGTGGTAAACTGCTGTTTCGCTCCAAAGAAAAGCTGCAGAGACACTGTATGGAAGTATTCCAGTTCTAATTAACCTTTCTAAATACCAATTTAGGTGGAGATAGTTCTATTTAATCATTCAGGTTTGCAAATTATGCCTATGAATGAGATCCAGAGAGCCTATTTAGGTGCTTGAAAGTGAGTCATGTGTTTTCAGGAAGTCTATTCAGAAAGCTAACAGTTTCCAGCTGTAGCCAGACAGTCTTGCAGCATCTATATTATTCATCTCCAACATTTTGAATCATAGACATTCCCTATGCACCTTGCAAAGGTACTCAAATACTGTAGAAGTGTAGATATGGTATGTTAATGTTCTTCCCTAAATAATCATACTCATTGGGCATTTTCAAGCCTTCCTAAAACACATCAAAAGCCATAAGCTCAGCAGAAATCATTGCCTTGCTGTCTAGTGTCCTGGTCATGAAAGTCATTTGTCAGGGAAGAGGAGATCTGTGTTCCATCCCATTACCTTGGTAACCAGAAACAGCCCTGGATGCTAGAATAAAATGGTAGGAACCATTATTCCCCCGTCTTCATGACATTGTGACACAGTTTATCATTTGTTTTTCTGACACATCCCCAGCAGGATCAATATGGGGTTGTCCCCCAGCTATTTTCCAAGCAGTTGGTTATGTAGCTCTTTTGGGAACTGGAAGATATACATTTATGAAGACTGCTGTCCAGTTTTCTGGCTAAATGCTCTAACCACTGATACTTTAGCAAAAAAAGAGCTTTGTCTGATATACATCTCCTCTCAAAAGAGCATGGGTATCTACAGTAGATACAGATCTGTTGAGCTAGCTGCAGAAAATGGAGTTTTAACTCCAAGGAACAGGTCAGCTGTAAGCTCTGGGTTTTCTGTGTCCTTCATGTTCCCTGAGAAGACAAATGTTTTCTGGCTTTGACACATAGAACATGGAAGAGACATCTGGCCAGTGCTGTTTGGAGCACTGAATTGCTGCAGCATGGACCATGTCTGGGTGATGCCTCCTGCACCATTCTGCTGGGGCCAGGAGGCTCCCAAGGAAACTCTTATTCTAATTGTCTACCTTTTCTCATATAGGCATTTTCCCAACAAGGAAAACATGCCTAAAATAACAATTCATTTGTTGGCTTTTGTGATCTTTGCTCTCCCATTCACTTATTTTTATTTGTCTTTTGTTGCCTTTGAGATTTTATTAAACTACAGATTTTCAGCAAGTAATTATTTTTCACATATCGGTCTCATACTGTGAGCCTTGGAGAGACATCATTAAAAAATTTTATTTCTGGTTGTACGTAGGAAGGTCCATCTGCTTCAACTAACCTTTGAAGAGTGGTTGGTGGTTTGAGGTATAGGCTGGTGTATGAGCCATTTGTATTTCAGTATGTGCTGTAGCTTGGAGGAATTACAGGCTGATCCTATTGTATTTGGGGTTTGTAATTTTAAATAACTGGCAGGACACTTACAGTCCATATGCTAGAACTTTTATTTCATTGTGAATCTAAAGAAAAGGCAGAATAAACATTCTCTTTTTAATAACATTGCATCACTGTGGTAGATGAGATATATAGTTTATCAAGACTAAGGTTTTACCTCTATTCATAACAAATTTTTGAAAAAATATGTGTGGATGGATGTTTTGAGAGTGGGTAGATGGGTGTGCAAGTGAAAACTCACTGGTAAACACATTACATCTAGTCAACTGTTTAATACTCTGCATTGATCTAAGACTTGTCATCAGTTTTATGGGACTGCAAGTTCAGTTGGAGAAGGTAACTGTGTAAAGTAGTAGAATAATCTAAACTATTTTATTTTCTTTGAGGTTTTTGTTTGTTTGTTTGTTTAACTCACCACTATCTATAACACTAGATAAAATCAACAAAATCCATATTAACGTAGGAGAATCTGGGTGACAGATAGACTTTCCAAAGTAATGGAAGTGGGAAGTCATGTTTCTTGTACGCTCCAGTTTTGGATTAATGATGTTTGATATCATTAGGAATGATCTGTAATTAAAAAAAAAAAAAAAAAAGCTGATAAAATGCAATGATGACAAAAAAATCATTGACTTGACCATAACAGTAAGTCATTTTTATGGATCTAATAAATGTATATTTGCATATTAGAATTAAAATCATCATGGCAACTGAGTCATACATAGCCAGTTCTCTACAAATGTCTCAGGTGAAGAGACGGCACATAGAACATACCCTGTCAGCATAACACACTGGCAGTGAGGGCTAACATAGTCAACGCATGTGTATTGTGGCTATCTAAACAGGATCATGGGTCTGGAATAAATCCAGAGAAGATCACTAACAAGCACAAAAAAAGAGTCCTTGGATTACTTTGTCCATATCTGACACTCACATATAAAAAGAGTGTTGAAAAATAGGATGACGTTCAGCAAAGACTGACAAGACAGATTTTAAGTTCTTCTCTCTTTTCATGGCAATGAATCTGCTCTCACACTTGTACCTGCACATACTTACCACGTTAAGGGATGTACCACCCACAAACATTACTCTAGTCATAAAATGAGCCACTTTTCAAATCCAACTCTGATACTTTATTCTATGACTACCTGTGGCTATGAATTCCACATGCTGAGGATAGATATATCCATAAATAACCTTAATAACCACTATTGCAAAGTAGGTGTTTAGGGAGTTTTCAAAATATATTTTATCTCACATACACAGCTCTATTGTGTACAGGGAATTCTGATAGACTTTAAAACTTGCAACATAAGATATTACAAACCGTAGCAGCCACAGTATATACTCAGCTTCTAATAAAATGCAATGAGGTAAAGCATCTGTCTGCTGTATGGAAATGTAATTAAAGATATTTTTATGCGGTATCTCATTTTTCAATTTGTAATATGTCATAATGTTAATATGAGTATGCACACACAATTATAAATAATATAAAAATAAGTTACTGTGCACATAAATTAGACAGTGTTCAAGTGATAATAATTTGTCCTTAATGAAAAATAATCTATAATATGCTGATAAAAGTAAGTATTGGGAATGTAGTAATTTTTTTTGAATAAAAATAGTTGTCTAATTGAAGAAACTGTTGACAGCTTGTGTAATTTTAAATAATAAATAGGCATTCTGCAAGGAATTAACAATAAAGGATGTACAAGTAAATGATAACATGATGCGGGAATAAAATTAAGGCATAATACAGTTGTCTTAGACCAATAACTTTGGTTATAATAATAACTTAGACCAATAAAATAATAACTTAGACCAATAAAATAATAACTTAGACCATAACTTAGACCAATAAAATTTGGTGAATTTACATGGTAGATCATGTGCAATGTCTAAGTGTTTAATACATTCAATGTGTGTTCACTGCATGTTTCCATGCTATTAAAAAGATAATTTCTGGAACTTTCAGATGTAAAGATGTAAAACAGTCTGGGGGAAAAAAAAAAAAAAAAAAGTGATACTCCTGCCCAGGGGAGACAAAACAAACTGTAATCTACAGGATATAGAACATGTGAAATAACAGTAAAAATTTTTAAAAATCAGATTTTATTTTACACAAATAGAGAAGCTCATGGCTTTCTTCTGTACCTTCATGACCTTCAGAGAAGCTAAACATCTCTGTAAATTTTGTCAAGCTGCTTCAGACTGGTTTTACACAGTCAGCAGAAAGACTTCAGATAATACCTTCTTAAAAATCTCTAATTCAGCAAAGCAAAAGCTTTGTTGCAGGGCAACACTTGGTCTGCCAGTGATATCATGCTGTGCAGCAGTGTCATTCCTTGTGTGTCACCTGCCAAGTCTTTAGCTGACCACACAACCCTGGACCTACAATCTCTTAGCCTGGTCATCTAACTGGTAACAATGCTGAAAATTATGTTTTGAAACTAGGGGTCCTGACTTTGGACATTTCTGATAGAAATGTAAGGAAACATTCCTTGAACAATAAAAATAAGCAGAAAGACAGTTGTGAGGTATTTTTGTAATTTAATTGCATGAAACTCTGTAGATACCACATTTATTTTTTTTTTTATTACAAAATGCTTGTTACCAGCTTGCTTGGAAACTTACTGTAATTCAAGACGGCAGGACTTCAGCACAGGCAAACTGTAGACTTTTGTTATTTTCAGTGTCTTGAATAGCAGTTCTCAATGTCCATACTGCTAAGTGAAGAATTGGAGAAAGAATAATTAGAGAGGACCAATGTGAAAAGACAGCAAAACTTCTAGAACTGCTAGTATCAGTAAGTTAGAAAAACATTGTTTAAGGTAATTTCATTTCTTTCAGAAATGGGACAAAACTCAGAAGTCCGAGAAGTATTGTGATCTGTTCAACACTTTTCATGAAGGAAATGACAGCAGTACTATGTGAGTTAATACTTATATTATTGGAATTGCACTTCCTTTACTTTCTAGTATTTTTAATTCCTTTCTTAGTCAGGAAGCAATTAAAATCCCAAAGATGCTTAAACCTAATGGCAGAATCCTTGTTTGTCATAGAAATGCTGACAGACCTCTACCAATTGCAGAGGAGCACCCAGCACTTTGAAAGAATAAAATTTATCCCACAAGCACGAACCCTTACCTAGCAGGGTGAGTGTTCCTAGTAGAGTTTCCCATTCACAGGGCTACAGTCCATTAGAATAAGATGTGCCATATTCCTGTCTCCTGTGGTTTGCAGAACCTCCAGATGTGATTCTGCCCTCACAGTTGGGATGGATGGCCCTCCATATGGATCACAGTGCTTGCATCCCAAAAATCTGATAGAATAGAATAGATATAGAAATAATGGAAATGGAAATTAAATAGCAATAGAAATAAGAAATAGAAATAGATAGAAATAAACTGAAAAGAACAGAACTTCCTCACTTGGAAGGGACCTGCAATGATCATCCCATCCAACTGTCAATGGTTGTGACATATACTAACTACCCTTGTGGCTACTTGATATACTAAATGTGAATATGCTTAGAGTATATATAATGCATAATGTATCGATATAACAATAGTATAACTAATATTAAAATATGCATACTTTTTTTCAGAAATCTACTTCAGATGTCTTTTTTAATGTATATATATATAATTTACTGTGAAGGAGAATTCACCGCAAGTTCTGGTCCTTTTCTTGCGTCTATTTGCAAATATTATTAATACCCTCATGGGAGACTTACTTCTTGCCTAGAGCCTGATAATATCATCTAAGCAGCTTGATCTTGACTACTCCGAAAAGCTAAGCAGCTTTGTGCTTTCACAGTACTTCCATGAGAAACACAGAAATTTCAATTTCTGGAGTTTTTGATCCATGTTATGGCATTTGGAGAATATTAGTATATAGACCTAGAATGATTCAGAAGTCTACATTGAGCTCTGTTGTCTGCTCTTACCTACCCAATGTGAAAGCCAGGTCCGAAGTAAGTTTATCAGTAGGCTCAGACTCTCCAGTATATATGTAAATGAATCACTCTCTGTATACCTTTATTATTAAAGGGGAAGGTTCTGATGCACAATTCATCACCAGCATTAAGTGATAAAACACATGATGTGTGATAGACAAAATGCTATACAACACAGCTTTGTACTGTTAAATACTGTCATGTACCCCTTTCTGCAGCTTTTGTTTCACACTTAACAATGATATTGAATTTTACCTCAAATTTAGCAGCTGTTATTTTTCATATTTGTTATGCTAATTTACATCAATGAAAACATCAATGAGCATATAGTTGATTAGTGACTGGTATTAGTCCTTCCTTCTTATTTTGGGAATGATTTGCCATATACAAAAGGGAAACTGGTCTATTCATTGATGTGATCACATTTAATATCTTGTACCTGGGAGAATAATGAATTGCAAGCAAGGACAGGCATCTTCATTTTTCCTGTGATAATTTGAAAGTCACTGAGATGTTATTGGTTCAAAACTGAATGCTAGGGAGCTTTTATTTTATGTTCTCATTCATTTCACATGCGGGAAAAGATAGGGTAATGGAAAGTAAAATTAATAATGAAAAATAGGGTGAAATTGGAGCAGACACTGGGCAGAATGAAAAATAAGCTGAGAGTCTCTCTATATAAACAAAGAGCAGAGATAATGGAAAAAAGAAAACCAAAAAAACCCCAAACCAACAGCAGAGATGTCAGCATTAAGCCTGTACACAGGGAAGAAAATAACAGTAATGTCCAACAACTAAGTTAAACCACAGACTTCTAGGATAGGTAGTTCATTCTCACAAGAAGTTGTAGTCCATGAGATTTTCCACATTCTTGTAGCTACTACACTTACAAGTAAAATTGGTACAGAACTAAAACTTCAAAAGTTGGAGTTCCAGTTCACTGTGAAAGATTACTGCTTACCTTTGATTCAAACATTTGCTTTTTCTGTCTCTTAATTCTTCATTTATGAATCAGGATTAAAATATTCCCCTGCTTAGGAGGTCATATCCACTAAGTGGTTCAGGTACTACTTAAGACCTCTTGTTAAGCCTTTTCTTCCTAGTACATTCACTTTGCATAGGATTTTCACATCACATACAATCCAGTGATAAAGTGCATGGAATAATTATGAGATTTTCTTTAACCTGCAGTCAGGACACGAAGTAAAATTAATATCAGAGCATGCCAGAAAGAAGGCACTTGCTTGTGACTAGCACTTGTCTAGATCTAAAAAATTATATTGAAATCAAATCATATTAACATACACCTGATATATACTCTCCATCAATATTCACTGAAGTAGATGGGTTTTTTAAATTATTTTGCTTTATCCCAGCAACCATCTTACAACTAAACTAAGCTTACTACCTGCTGCCTTCTGACACCAGTCACATCTGAAGTGCAGATCACCATACTTATTGCAAGCATACTGTTGGGACAGAACAATTGCCTCTGGAGAACTCCCTTTCCATCAAATGTAGAAAGAGTGCTCTGAATATTGCAGAATTTAGTGTGCACTCTTTAGAAATTATTTGTATATTTGAATTTAGTGGTGATTGAACACAGAAAATATAATGACAATATCTCTGGAGACATGTATGTTGACAGCTTTACAGTTCCTTTCATAACCAAATATCTGTGACCTGAAAAAAAAAATGGAGAATATGTAAATGCATACAGATCAGTTTAGGAGGTTTTGTTGCTGTTCTTGTTTGAGTGCCTCGGTCTAAATCTTGATTCCCCTTGAGACTAACGGCAGCACTCCAGCTATCTTCAGAACCACTGGGAGTTGCTCCACTGACACGTGTTCTTCCCTCCTACTGACATTTAAGAAAACTATGCACAAAAACTGAAATTTTGGTGTGGTTTCACACTATTTTCTGAAGTTATTAGATATATAAAACAATAGAAAAATTGCTCAGAAAGATTCCTTTTAGAGGGCTCCACGGGAGTACTTTTGCGTCCTGTTGTTTACTATTTAAAACAACATTGCCGTATTTGGTGTTGATTTGCATTTGATAGCAAGAGTGTTTAATCCTGACTGTTGCTGGATCTCTGTTTCCTTCACAAACAACAGTGATGTTGCTCCTCTCGTATATCATTGCAATAGCATTGACTGTTTTGATAGATGTTTGTAATGCCTATCTCTAGGTTTTGCAAGGAAATGTCAAACTGTCTCTTTTGGGAGATACAATAAATTCTCAGCAAGGCCCTGAAAAATGAAACTTAAAAAGTATAATGTTCTTAACTTATGTAAATGGGTGAGAGTTTTCAGTTCTCCCAACTAGCAGTAATTCCTTTGAAAAGAAAGTGATGGCTGATGAATATGTTTGTCTAGACAAAGACAAATTTTTAATATGCAGGTATGTATGAACATTTTCATACATAGCTTAATATGAAAGCCTTCGGACACTTTGATATTTGGTTTCAGATACAAGAATTCTTATTAGGGATGGTATTCATCACATATTACTATTTTGTTTACCATTACAATGTGGTACACCTGTAGATTACTTATAATTTAGTTGTTTTCTATTTTGGTTAATTATGCATTTCTGCCCTGACTCCATGCTAAGTGCACATCTAATTTCAAGCATATGAGTAGTTCCACAAGCTTTCCAAGACCACAGTTTATAATTGTGCCAAGAATACCACTCAGGTTTTGTTTATATTTCCCTCCAAATCCTAGATTCATCTTTCATAACAGTAAATGCAAACTTCTGAATGCTACACAAGTTTTACAGGCATTTTACAACCACCCTAAATAACAATATAAAGTGAAGTACAGAGACCCATTAAAAAAAAAATCCATACAGGTGAACCTGCAGACTTTAAGCATATTGTTTGAGGAGTAAAATTCAGCTACAGTATTCTAATAAAAGCAAGCAAAGTTGGAAAGCAATTTATATCTGTATGAAAACAGTTAACTGGGATAAGAAGGAATTCTGCAAGCATGTTAAATTATAACAAAGGATACAAAGGAACCTATTTATAAAATAGGAGGATTGCATTATGACAAAGATTTTGCTGAATTTACATTACAGAAGCATGGAATATGCTTTGATGTTTCAGAAATTGCTATTTCTTTGCCACTTTATGTGGACTATTCTGAGCCATATAAAAGGTCATTCAGTAAAAAAAAAAAAGAGCCAAATCAAAGATGTGAACAAGGACTACAGGAACAATACGGTTGAGTAGAAATAGTGGACAAAAAGGTTAAAGGAAACCTTACACTGTGGCAGGTCTACAGAATTAATGACAACTCTTAATCATTACTTCAGCATGGTGTCTGAAGTAGACAACAAGTGTCACCATAGCAATTCCTGCTCAGTGAATTTGATAGGAGTTAGCAGAAAGGATTCTGTCTATGGTGCTGAAAAAAAAAAGTAAGTTTCCTGCAGGAAATTTAAAGTAACTCCACCTTCCAGCCCCTTCTGAACTGTAGCATGCTACTAAAAAATTTACTAGCACACAAAATATTCCAATACACAGCTGTTCCAAGTACAATTCCAAATTATTTATTCAACTACTCTATAAACCCAGGGTACAGTTAAGCTTTAATAATATGTTTAACATTTACTAGTAAGTTATTTATAATATTTAGGGTTACTTATTGGAAAAATCTTGAAAAGTAAAGTTCTGATGAAGAAGATTTTTTTTTTTTCTTTCCTGTTTCCATTTGTGTAACACCTCTGTAATGACTAAAACTTCCTGGATAATACTGAGTCCTGGGTGTTTAAATTAAGCTGCTTTAGAAAGACTTCTTCATTTTTCACAAACATTTATAGAGGTAAACTTTACTGTGTCACAAGTGACATTTGCAGGTGCAGGAATCCACCAACCTTTACATTTCCTCTCACCAATGTGGCTCAGCTCTGTCATGATTTTCTTCATCCATTATGAAGTAGGATACTGGCATAAGTGTTACCCCAGCTTTTAAACATTTTTCAAAGAAATTAACTTTTCAGGAGTTCAGTGTCGACTTTCAACTTACCATTGCAGCTAGTTAAATTGCTAAACTCTACTGAAATCTCAAAATAAAGAATTATATTTTCTCCTTTGGTGGGTTTTTTGGTTTGTTTTTGTTTGGGTTTTTTTTGGTTGGTTGTTTTGGTTTGTTTTTTTAACATGTAACAATAACAGGTTTGGGTTCAGGTTTTCTTAGTGATGTATTTGAAATCAAAACACCTTTCTGTTTTCATAGATGCTTAAAGGAGAAACTTTGTTTAATTTAGCACTGTTCTTATCTTCTGCTCCCTGTAAGAGGTCGATTAAAGGATTTGTAGAATTCATCTATGATATCTAAATCTAAGAGAAAATTGTTCCTTTTCCCACTTTAGATGAAGCCTTTCATTTAATTTTAGTAGGTAAGATAGAAATAAACAGATTCCTTAGCCTGACATAAATTCGGTCTTTTTTTCCTAAGCAAAAATCACAGAAATGTGGACTGGAATTGAATCTTTAGAGGTCTCCTAGGTCAACCTCCTCATCAAAATACCAACAGTACATTTGTCTGCTGCATCACTATTTAACCAAGTCTTGAAAACCTCAGTGAAAAGGTGTTGATTTTTTAGCTGAAGATGGAGGCTATAAGCAGTAAAGACAAAGATCTACCTAAGGTACAAGACCATAGCTTGTAGAAAAGCAAGTAGGTATAAAATGGCCATGAGTAAATGAAGGCCCAAAATTCAAAGGAAATGTAGACTATCAATCAGAAGACATAAGTGATTCAGTGACAAAAGAGATCCTTTTCCAACAGCATGTTCCTGTTTTGGGAACTGTGATCATCGAGTGGTATAGAAGTGAAAAATGCAGAAGGTGGTAGGGAAAAGGAAATCTTTTCTGTTGATTTGCTTTGATCCTGAAAACACAATCTCCAAGCTAAATCTTCCCAGAGATATATAACCAAGTGCAGAAATTGGCCTGTCCAGTCCCTTCCTTCAGCATATATATAGGCATAAATTTGCAAAGAGTTAAAACTAGGGCTTTGTAAAGAGCAATCCCAGCTCACCAGGGAAGCATTCCAAGATCAAAGAAAGGATTTTGTTACTTTTTTAAGAAAGCAGGCAAATAGGGAGTGAGATGGTTATCAGCAGGGGTGAAGGTATCCAACTTAGTAGTGGCAGTTAAGTGTCTCTGTTCATGTCTTTGGATGCTATCATGTTTGGTAAAACAAATATTATTTTTCATTAGTTTATTTATTTTATATGTATTTCTTTATTTGGTTTAGTTTAACAAAGAGATTGCATTAGAAGGAAGAAAATTATTTCCATAATTATATTTTAATAAAAATTAATTGCTCTTAAATTACAGATAATTACTTCAGCTAGCAGATAAAGAAAGAGAAAGCAACAACAGCAGAGGTAACAAATACTCTATAAACAGAGGTTATATTTCAAAAAGAAAAGACCAAGAGTGTGCTGATTTTAATTATGATAAATGTTTTAGTATCTGACCTTTAGCAATTTTTTTTACAGATTGTTGGACCTTATATTAACCACAAGGGAAGAAAGCATTTGGGTGAATTAACAAAGAAACATTGCACAAACCATCGAAATCAGGACTTTCACATTCTGATTTGCAGGATGTCACATTTCAGAGGAGAGAGGCAAAATTTTCTTGGAGCTTTTTTAAAGTAAATCTTTATTGTTTATACTGACTCCATGAGACAAAAAAAAAAAAAAAAAGGCAATGTCAAAAATTCTACAAATCCTGCCTTCTTTTTTTTTTTGGCAGGTATAATAGGATTGTTTGTAGAAATAGGTGAATATTTCTTTATTTCTTTAACCCTGTTTCAGAAACACCTTTCACAGGAATTGTATTGCTTTCCAATTGCTTTCCAATCTAACCACCCATTTAGAAAAAGGGCTTGCTATGAGATATACAAATCCACTATGAAAACTTTCAGTTTACCTTCACAGAATGTTAAGAATCACAGAATGTTAAGGGTTGGAAGGGACCCTGAAAGATCATCTAGTCCAACTCCAATTTATTTCTTATTACAATTTATTTCTTTCTTGCAGTTTAGACTCCCAAGATATGTCAGTCCTGAGAAGCTGAACAATGCCAAGGAACATGCTCAGCCACTGGAACATATTTATACATTACTGTTGAACTGTCCAGGTGGATCCTGGCATGCTCTAGCCCAGACTCACAAGCACTGTCCCAAGAAACTCTTGAGTGCTGTTCCATAGTTGGAAGGGACCAGACATGGCTTCCAAAAGGCAGCTAATATGCTGACACTATTCTGGAGGTTAAAAACAATTTATTGGGTTAAAACAATGTAATATGGTCAGAAAAGCTGCCTTAACACTGCCTTAATTTTCCTTGGGAAAGATAATTCACTTCTCCCCAAGAAAATTGAGAGTAGAAGAGAAGCAGCTTCAAAGGAAATGCTTGCAATTTGGAGTATCTCTTCCTCATACAAAGGAAAAAACATAATCTAAAAGTCTCAGGGATTGCTGCTTTGCCTCTGCTCTCCACAGCACTTGCAAAGAAATATATGGACTATATTTTGATGCCAAATGTTACTCAGTAGAGTTAAGATGAGTCAAAGTTGTCCCTAGAGTAGTTTTAAGAAATTTTGAATATGCAGTAAATCAGCATCAGGTGGAACTTAGAAAGGTGCTAAAAGGTTGTTCTTTAAGCTCATAAAAAAATATATATATATAATTTCTTACAGCTTATTTTGGTTTCTCTTTTGCAATCTCATGGTGGGCTCATACCTCAGTATCATAATCTAGATTTAGACACAAAGGCCTGCTGTTACCACTTTTTATTATCTTTGTTACTTTGTTGGGAATGGTCCTTCAGCTGGAGGCATGTTCCACATGAGGAAGAGTAGCAAGAATGGACTAATGTTTCAATTCAAGTGGATCTTACAGTGTTATCTTAAAGTACAGGCCTCCCATGTGCATCATTGATTTGACTCTGCAATTTTGCATATGCACAGCAGGTCCAACTGCCTTAAGTGATATGCGGTGAGATCATAGTTCTATGCTACATTGCCAGAAAAGCCAGTCCCTCTGCAGGAGAGGGGCAGTGTCTTTTGAAGTGGGAATGCACCCCATTCAGTGCATCCAGTGTCCTTACCACGCTCCTCTCTGATGAGAATTTCCCTGTGCATTTCAAATTCTTGTATCCAGAAGGAAAAGAAGTGCTTTTTTGTAGCTCTGCAGTTTTTGCATACGTATGTAAATTTATTTCTCCTTTTTTTAAATATGCATTTTTTGAAAACTGCACTTTTGTCAATTCTGATGGAATTTTACCTTAAAACTAAAATGAAATATTGAGACATCTTATTAAAATTTTGGTGTTTGCTTATTTTTTTCCAAATGTTACTTTACAATCCTGAAAAAAAAATCTTATCTTTTTCTATGTAACAAAAACTGGACCTTCAATAGAACAGTAGTATGATTGCTATTTTAAAAATATTTTAATCTATCTTTAAATAAAATCCCAGGGAAAAAAAAAACAACCAACATAAATAAAAATAAATAACCCCCTCCAAAAAAACCAACACAGTAAATAATGTTAATTTCAAATCCTTTGAAACTAAGAGCTTTGAAATGTCAACATTTTAACATTTACTTTTTCTTTTTTTTTGTATGTCATTCTGAAAAAAAAAATTAGCAAGATCTATATATTCTATCTGTGCCAAAGTAGAAAAAGTGTCGCTAGCAAAGCAAAAATGTTGTTTTCCATTATTCTGGAAGAGCTGTGCTCCATGCTTTCATCTGAAAAGAGCTTTTTAACATCACTGGATAGATGAAAGACCATAGGTTTTATTTACTGTTTCTCCAAAATATTAAGTGTTGATTGTTTTGAAGAAGATATGCAATAGTGTTTATTGAGAGAAATAGGAACTGCTGGTAAGATCTACGTTTTCTGCCAATATCTCCCATAAATTCAGAAAAAAACAATCAGATTTGCATATTTTAGATTTCCTTAGCTTTGCAATTTTTGATATGCCAACTTCATGGTATCAAAGCAGTTATGCATCTAGTCCAAAGTCCTGGCTTTGAGGACTCTACAGTTTATAAGAACCACTCATGAAATAGAAAAATTTAGGGAACATCAGTAATTGGCTCTGGAAAGTTAGAGAGATAAATCAATACCTTTCTTTTCAAGCTATGCTTAATGCAACTGCTACTTCTCTTTTTATCCAGTGTGAAACAAAAAAGTCCCCAATGTACTAAGCATGTGTAATTTATACTCTCATTCCAACATTTACAGTGTTATTGCATACTTACATGAGTGTAGTAAATGATATGTTATGTTTGCATCATTTAACTTCACACACAAGACAACTATACTGTTCTTTACTGAAGGTTTTTTTCATCATGACATGAAGTCATGGAGTAGATGAAGGCAGGGTGTGAGCAGGGTCTTCAGTGTTTATTTTGAATTGTAGTGAATCACATTATCCCTCTGAACTTAACTGTGGTACCATGGATGGGGGAAAGTCTCTTCATTTTTCTGCTTTATGCTTAAAGATGCAGTATCAGTATATATAGTTTTGCTATGTGTCGAAATGCATACTTAAACCTACACAGGTTTAAATGTGAGTTTTCAGCTGAAGCTTTATTTCTTAAGCCATCCAGTGGCTTTGGCTGCATTGAAGTTTGAAAAGCCTTTTCCTTAAGAAACCTGCTTTCTGACTGTAATTTATTCTGTGCATCACTGGGAAAATTATAGCTTGTCCTGTTTCTTGAGTGTTGTCATGTCATTGTTTTGGAAAAACTTAATGGAAACTTCAAACACTAAAGGAAAGAAGAAGAAAATCATGGGGTTTAACTGCATGTCCTCATTAAGGCATTTATTTTCCATTTTTGTGAATTTCTATTTAACTGTGCACATGGAGGTGCTGATACATTTTCCTTAATTAAAGTTGTGATGTACTTTGGGGGTGACTACAGCAGCATCACTGGAGTTGCCTCAATATTGGTCAGCACAGAATTTTGTCTTCTGTTTGCAGACTTTCTGCTCTCTCCATAGAATTACAGAATCATAGAATGTTAAGGGCTGGAAGGGACCTCAAAAGATCATCTAGTCCAACCCCCCTGACAGAGCAGGAACACATCCAGGCAGGTCTTGAACATCTCCAGAGAGGGAGACTCTACAACCTCCCTGGGCAGCCTGTTCCAGTGTTCTGTCACCCTCACTGTGAGACTTCCCCATCTGGAAGACAAGGAACATCAGAGACAACTGAGAACTCTCTTCCTCTCTTCCTCTCTACAAGTTACTGCCTCAAAACTTAAATCTAATACCAACTCTACAGGAACTTTATTTGTTCCCCACTTATCATAGTATCATAGAATGATAGAATGCTTTGGGTTGGAAGGGACCTTTAGAGGTCATCCGGTCCAACACTTCTGTAGTGAGCAGGGACATATTTAACTAGATCAAGTTGTTCAGAGACACATCCAGCCTGAATTTGAATGAATGTAAATCACTCAATACCTCCAAAGACAGAAGTAGAAATCATCAGGAGTAGTCAGCATCGCTTCACCAAGAAGTCATGTTTGACCAACTTGATAAACTTGTACCAGGACTTCAGTAAGGCCTTTGAAATTGTCTGCCATAAATTTGTCATAGGCAAGACGTTGATGTATGGGCTGGATAAACAGACAGTGAAATGGATTGAAAACTGGCCCAGAGAGTGGTGGCATGAAGTCTATTTGGAGCCAGTATCTGACAATGTACCGCAGGGGTCAACCCAGTGGTCCAGTCCTGTTCAACATATTAATTAGCGATTTAGATGATGAGTCAGAGTGTACCCTAAGCAAGTTTGCAGATGGCACAAAACTAGGAGTAGTGGCTGATACGCCATAGGGTTTTGTTGCTACCCAGAGGGACCTTGACAGTCTGGAGAAATGGACTGACAGGAGCTCATGAAGTTCAGCAATGGGAAGTAAAAAATCCTGCACTTGAGGATGAACAATCTCAGGCACCAGTACATAATACAGGCCAGCCCTGCCAGCAGATCAAGGGAGGGGATGCTTCCCTCTACTCAGCACTGGTGAGGCCAAACATGGAGTGTGTATCTCCATGACAAACAGCAGAAATCTTCCTGATACTCATAGATGTAGGAGTGACTTATATGTCACCCTTTGGACATCCAGGTTAAATTTATTTCCAAAGAAAAGTTTGGAAGAGAGCTACACTCACCGTTGTCTGTGGGCTCAATTCAGGAAGATGTTCTTGTAGGGAACTGCAGAAAAATGCTGCTGTGTCACAACACTGTAACTGAAGCACTTATTTCTCAGCTGCAATTTTTTTTTCCTCCTTCTCACACCCCACTTTCATTCCCTGTTCAAGTGAACTAGTGAAATTATAAGAGGTATAATTGCTAAAGTTTTAAAGTGTCAAATTTTGGATTCAATTAGAATCTCTCCATTGACATAGTTAACTTGAGACTCTGACCATACATTGTCTGGTTTCTCTTTCACACTTTTTAGGTTCTTTTATTCTTTATGTATGACATATCCAGGAAGTAATCTGTCTCTGATGTATTCAAAGGATACAAAATCATACCCTCACACACTACTTGCATAGGAAAAAATGTATTCACATTCAAATAAGGATTTTATCTTTTATGTATAATAAGGTTTTAACTTCTGTTTACTTAATTAATTCCCAACAAATTTCTGTTTTCACAGAACTACACAGCTGATTCTTCAGTATCCAGCCAGATAATCCTTCTTGTATGTTCTGTTACCTGAACCAGTTTCAGAAAAGTAAGGTCTTTCTGTCACAGATGAAATTTTTATTCTCTCATTTGCTTTCCTTCTTAGTAAGTACATAGTTAAATATCAAAACATGTTACTGATACCACATTTATATTTGGTATGGAAATGATTAAATGTGCCATTAAATTTAGTAATTTCCTAGCCTGTATTTCAAGCATACAGTACTTCGGCTGTTTCTTGGAGCCAGTGCGGTAGTTACTCCAAGATCTCCAGATTTCTGGTTTATTGCACATAACTGAAATTTCTGAAAAGCCTACACTTTCATGTTAAACAAGAATGTCTCACTTCCATTTTTCTCAGTGATGCAGGCCAAGATCTACAAAAAAAAAAAAAAAAGCACCTGCATCACCAGTAGGCACTGGCTACTCTTACCACTGCACAGTCTTCTCCTACACAAAGTGGATTCCTTGCAGATGGCTCACATGCATGCTTGAGATTTAAAGGTGCAAGTACTATTAACAACAGGCACTTTGGAAGCTGGAAGAAGGCACAGTATGGTATTCTGATATTCACATTTGATTGTCAGGAAATTTGATGTGTATCACTGCTTACTTCACTTTGTCCTTGTAATATTTTCACTGTGAGATATGCTTCTGAGAGTCAATATGAGGTAACTTGAGAAGGAAGGAGTGCATCACCATTTCCCCATGGGATGGCTTTTCTGCATAGACAGCAAAATCTGATCTTCTTGTTTAACTACAAGAAGTGCAGGTACATCTTCTACAAGAATTACTCCTACAAAACAACTGAAAGGTCCTTTGGCCTGAGCAGCCTCTCAGAGCTAGAATAGAATAGAATAGGAATAGGAATAGGAATAGGAATAGAATAGAGTAATTTTCAGTTGGAAAGAACCTACAATGACAATCTAGTCCAACTGCCTGACCACTTCAAGGCTGACCAAAATGCAGAACTACTTCGAAGCAAAGGTGTATTGCTTACCCACTCTACATATCTACATCTTTTCCTCTATGCCTCATTTCCTAAATGGTGCAAAATAAGCACTGCTACAAGTTTCCTTGTTCTAAGTTCCTGGACAGTCTCTATTTCTCCCAGGGACTGGGATATCTGGGATTACCTGTGCTAAACCTGTGGTAGGTTCAGGCTTTATTAAAAGACAGTGTAGATGGTGGTGATACTCCATCATTAACCTTTTCAAAATAGCGTTACTGTTGCTAGTACAGATTTGAGATCATTAAATCATGTCTGAAATATCATATGCAGATTTCCTAATAGTATGTAAATAAATACCATGCAAATGAAGATTTAAGAATTAGAGAGGAATCCTGTAAGACATGGAAAGTAGAAGTACAAGGAAGGAAGGGAGAATAACAGAGAGATGCAATGGGAAATGAAAGGAAAAAATTAGAAAGTCAAGGAAGGAATATGATTTTCTCAAAAATTACTAGAGATTTTGAGAATGTTCAGATTTGGCTGTTGAAACTCTAGGTGATCAAAGGAGACTGATTTCATGGGAAAGTCTTTACTTGTTATTGACAACTGTTTTTACATTACCTCTGGTTAAGTAAAAAATATGAGGCAAGCAAAATCACTTGTCACTTTAGCATTACCAAGCTCTAAAATTTTCTTTAAAACAAGGAAAGGTTGCATAGAACATAGTAAGGAAATAGAAAGTTATTTGGTGTTAAAATATAGAAGGAGAAAGAAAATAAACAATGCCACCATCTAATTACCCATATACAAAAGGAGGTTGTAAAAGAAGGTCAGTAACCCATATCTGATGATGGAGAAATTATGTTTTGTAACAGTTTTCCCTTACATTCTACAGAGCAGCCATTAAAAGGTACCATCCTTAAACTATCAGCAAACTAAGTGCTAATCTACTATTTCCAATCAGGGATCACAGACTACATGAAAGCCCTTATTTCTGACAATATACTTATAAACAGCAAGTGAGTATCTATATTGATCATCCTTCTCATTTCATTGGACTTGATTATTTTTTTTCCTAGAGGGGTAACAGACATAAGGTCAGCCCAGATATTTTTTTTACATGAGGCAGTTTGTCAGCCCTATTTACTAGTAAATTTACTAATCCTGTCCTTTGGCATCTAATAAGAGCACTTGTTCCTGTATCTAAATACTCCTGTTGGCAGTAAAAGTAAATATTTGGGACACAGATTGCTGATTGGCTTATTCACAGTCCTTTTTCAGGCCTTCCAACCAGCTTCAGAGTTACAGAAGCAGTGCAACTCATAAAATCAAATGAATTTTAGAAAAAACAGGCTTGTTCTTATATGAACATTTGCTAGCCATCTCTTCAGATAAGGAAGTGTGCAGCACAATGTGTGTGCTGGCCAGCCTCCAAATTGCACCATGAATCACTGGAATCGATCCCAGAATTTGAATTTGAACAGGGAATGCCTGGAAAGGACATGTTGCTGGATTTCCAAGAGGAGAAACTCTTCTGTTTTGGACAAGGGGACATGATCCTCAACCTGAGGAAATGTGCAGTTGGTGCATCTGAAAGGCATTTACAGCTTACAGTGGTGAAGCATAAATCATCTGTTAGATCCAGCTTTCCCTAGAGTATCACAAAATATACGTACAAGGCACAATTTTTTGCACAAATATAGCAAGCCTCAACACACTGAAGGATGAATGTTGGCATGTCTTCACTGCATCACCTACAAACAAAGTTTAACATGACAGTATGCCAATGTTTGACAATCTGAGAAAGCCACCCATACTTATAAACCACATTAAGGCTCCATCCATTTCTTAAGAAGCTAAATGAACTGAAATAAGATAAAAAATAAGGATGCAGGGTTAACACAATTTAACTGCATTTGATGCTATGTAGAATTAACAGAGCAGTTAAGGGAAGAGCAAAGCTTCTTAGCAGCTGTTACAGGAACAGAGCAGACAATTAAATTTCCAGCTGCAAAGGGAGAGAAATGTTCAATCTGGAGTAATAATAATAATCAGGCACAGAGAATTTTAAAGGAAGCATATTGCTATTGCTTTTTGGTCCCAAATTAGATGATGTTCTTAAAGGTCAACTGTAGTGGGTATGACTGAGCAATCAACACTCATACTTGGAACTGTAGTTCTCATATTCTCCTATGTAACTAACTAATATAGAGAAAGAGCCTATGTTGATCACTGCCAAATGCCACAGTTTTCACATTACAAGCACCTCCAATGTTTCTGAATCTGTCCAAAAAAAAAAAAGGAGGATTACCATGCTGCTAAAGAGTATGTTCTACTCTCAGTACAGAAATAAGACAGTTGAGTTTGGATAGAGATGTGAAGATCCTCAGTACCTGTCTTCTATCACTACCTTGAGGTGATCTTTTAGCTAGAGGAACTAATCTCTACCTTCTCATTGTTAGCCAACTTCTCCTCAAAACCTCTTTTACCCTTTCTTGCAAGAGCTGGCATAGGACTCAGGCTCAACTAAAGTGCTAGCCCAAGAAACAAGTCCAGCCTTTCCCAGACTTTATAAAATAGGATGAGGAGGCACTAACTTCCCCTTTCCCCATCTCCCAGACAAACTAAATTTTCATTACAAAGAAATTACTGAAATTTAGACTGAGATTTGTCACCATGACCCATGCCATCTAGGTCACAGGCTTGGATTTCCAGGTAAAACAAACTTCCAAGAGAATTAGTATCTGCCACTACAGCTTTGTATTATTTCAGTCACCAACACTCCATAAAACAGTTTATAATTCACCTCACAATTTTCATCTCAATCCATCACACCATCAAGGCTTGCTTCAATGGTGATCTTTGTCAAGGAATGCAAACAGTGTCAGAAGATGGCATGGGACAGTTTATTGCCTTTTGAGAATGAAACATTACTATCTGTGTACAGTAGATTGAGTCCTCCCTTTCATATCATCACTCAATAGTATTTATTTCTCTCCACTCTTCTATGTTAACTATCCAGTATATAAATTGTGAGTACACTTTGGCCTACTTTGTTTAGTATCTTTAAAAACTCAGGCTGATGGTTGTTGGTAGACCTATTCTAGAATCACACAAGTCTGAAATAGCTTTAAACAGAAGTGGGAGAAAAATTACTAGTTTTGTTTGAAGCAGACAGAGAGCAGGGCAAAGCATACTGCAGAATATTATCAGAACCAGGGAAATGGCTCAAGGAATGTTATCTAAAAAGCAGTGGTACAATGAAAACTTCATTGCTAGCAAGTATTTCTTATCTATAGAAATGCATGAAATATTTCAGACTCTGTGAGTAATGTCACACTAGTCATCTAGTTAACTGCTGTAGATGATGTGGTAAATTTACACTACTGATGTTTCTGGACTCAGGAGAGGATTTTGCTTTCAGACGTCTATGCTTTTGCCTACAGTGAATAAAGCATTCTGTCAGCCCTTTGCTCAAGAGACCATACCATCAGCATTTTAATGTTCTTTCTTCCACATCCCTTTCCCTTCCATTCCATCCTGTAAGAGTAGCTTGAAGCAGCATTCATTCCGAAATTCCAAAGCACTACTAATCATGTTGTTTTTATTACTGGATTTATTTTTCTGCTGCTTTAGAATGTGATTTCTGTATTTACAGTCCCATAAGAACCATCACTTTTAAAATCCTAAATGATGATCTTGTCTGACAATCTTTCAACTGTTTAAAGAGCCTTCTTTCCAACATTTTTTTTTCTTTTCCATTATTCCAGTAATAATATTGCTTTCTACTTCTTTGACTCTTAAAAAAAAAAAAAATCAACATGACTTTTTCGTCCCCTTTTATTATTTTTCTTTTCTTGATGACTTCAGAGAACTCAAATAAACTTTACAGGGTCCACTTAAATCAAGTTAATTCTGTTCACACATTGTTATGTTATGGATTAAGGAAGTTTAAAGTCCATATTTTAAGTTTACATGGAAAAACATACAGAACACTTACCAACAGATTTAGCAAAAGTATTGGATTGGCCTTAAAAAATGTGAATGTAGATGGAGAGAAGCTTATAGTCAAAGTTCATAACAAACCAATAGGTCTCTCCCTACTATTTTTAGAATTAGCAAGTGTATCAAAACCATCAAACAACTTCCTCCTATTCAGATTTGACAGGAAGACATCATTCTTGTCCTTTCCAGTTCAAGCTAATAAAATGGTGTCACAACAGACATATTAGTCCATACCAATGAGCTTCTGAAATGTGGCGATCAAGCCTGGTTTTTAGGTAAAAGCTAAACTACGTTTACTCATTTTATTTCCATTTATAGATGATTGTCCACCTACAGTTCAGCATGAGACCTTAAGAAAGATATCTGAGCAAACATGAATATGATGCCACACTAGGAGGAGGCTGGAATTAACCCAAAGCCTGGCAATTCCTGCCACAGGAAAATGGAGAGGTAAATGAGTTGGCTCAATGGCTGCTGTGTGAAAGACTTCCTTCCTTAAGACTCTCTTGAGTCACTGCCCTCACTGGGAGCAGCACCAGTTGCATTTTGGGCTTCTTAGTATTTTGATATTGACATGTGAGTTATGGCCAGTTTGTTGCCTCCTGTAGGGCAGCCTAGGTAACATTGAGTTTACTTCCACCTTGATCCAACACTGTATGTACATGACCTCCACAAGGAAACATACACAGTATCTACTATTCTAGAATTACAAAAAAACTTCTATCAGGACAAGACGATTTAACCTTCATAACATCTAAAGACTAGATCCCACAAAAGATTCAGTCATATTCGAGCCAGACAGAGTTGAACTGGCTCAAGCCATGTAACTTCCTAGGGGGCTACCAAGTTTCTGGCTTAGATTATGGGTGATAACTGAGTGTCTCAGAGAGCTGGTAGGCAGAAAATTCCTGTCTTGTGAAAGAGTTTGCACATATCCCCTTGTATGTGTCCAGTTCTTAAAGAGGAATCTAAAAACTGTTTGCACATTGAGTGGTAGACCACTCCAGTCAGCTAACTGGAAATCATGAGTGCATCTCAGCTACTATATATCTTCCCAAATTTCATTATATGAACCTTGCATTTTTATTTACTTATGAGCCAGATTAAGAACCCTTTTTCCAAAGCAAACACCTCCAGCTACACTTCCAAAGACAAGATGAAGTCTTATTTTGCCTTTATTTCAGTCAAGTGGTGAGGATGGCTGGCTTTCTGTTCAATCCATCTATCTCTGGTAAAATGGAAGTCGAAGTCACATTTAGGACACAGAATTTGGTGGGGATACATTCACTCCTCCACATGTGCTTTCCAATTTGTTTCTGGCATATGGTTATTTGCCAAATCAGAAACGTTTATAGCAAAAAATACATTTACTTTGTCTATGTTAATTACCATAACACAAAATATGAACAAAAAATAGGCCTGGGGTATTAACAAAGCAGACATGCAAAAAATAACTGAGGTGTTTTGCCTTTTAGAAAATTACTTTCAGTGGATATAAACTGAGACATATGAGGTAGATATTCAACAGTCTCTTTATTTTGTTCATTCATTATCAATTTAGCAGGCTTGACAACAATTTTTCTTGTGATCAAATTTTTATTTTTATTGAAACTGAAAATCAATTTGTTTTGTGATGGACATTAGTTTCACTTGAGCAAATGTAAAAGCTTCAAACCTTTCATTGATGCCTGAATTAGACCAAATTAAAGGACTTGATATGCTTGATTGAGTGAGATATGCCACTTGTCAATTTTACTATAACAAGCCATACTGAAAATCATGAATTAGTAATGCTGAAAGAGAACAGGGAAAATTGCTGGAAGATATTTGGGATAAGTTTATTTTGTAATGGTATAGCAATAGGTGAGGCAAATCATGCGAATCAAATGTAATTATGTTTAATCTATGTTTAGATCCTTGACTCAAGTTTCCATTGATATCAAAAGGAATGCTTATATATCACAGGCAGCGAGACAGCAGGACTGGCTCCAGCACCGATGGGCTTTGCAGCACTTGCTTTTTTTCTTTTGAACAGGGGGTTTCCTTGATGCGGGGGGACCCAGAGAGGTAGCGAGGAGTGGCAGAGTCTGCAAATCTCGCAAGCATGCTCATGAGACTGACGTCAACGTGGGGCGCTGCTGGGAAGCTGTGGGAGATTTAAACGTGGTGGAACCAGAAGTGCCGCCATATCTCAGGCAGCGAGACAGCTATAGCCATCTCAGCAAAACACCACCAGCAACACACATGCATAGGGGCTGGGCTGTGGAGTGCAGCAGCCTGACCTGAACACCGGCAGTGGTCACACAGGGATGTATGCTAGAGAAATCGAATACAAGTCTGTACGGAAGAAAAATAGAATTAAAAATGCAACAAAAAATAGAATATAAATAAATAAAACAAACAAACAAAAATGAAGAAAAAATAAGCAAGGCTTGTGCAAGACTCACTAGATTGAGGCAAGAGCAGGCTACCTGGATAGGGAGAGGCTGAGGCAGAGAGGAGAAACCTCAACTGGGCAAGAATCTCAAGAGGGAGACAGAAGACTGACATGTCAGAGGGAGGGTTCTCTGCAGCAAATTTTAAAAGTGGCCATAGCAGCAGCTCCCCTCAGACCACACAGGCAGCGTGGACAGCTATGGCTAGACATCTAAGATTGTAGCGTGAGTGGGGGATGGGAGACAGCAGCGCTGATGACTCAACGCAGGGGTTTGGCTATGGTGTCAACTAAGCAGAAGGTTGTGTCCTGGAAACTGATCAAAACGGATGTGGGAACCCAGACAGAGCTCCCACAGAAACATGCAGCTATCCAGGCCACAGGCTGCAGGAAGTGCAAGGACCTGTGTCTGACAAAGCATAGCGGGATCAGCTGTATGTGGTGTAAACAGGTGGAAGACCTGCTCAGCATGGTGGCACAGCTGAGAGAAGATGTTGAATGGCTGAGGAACATCAGAGATGCAGAGAGAGAAATAGACTGGTGGAGCCAGGCTCTGCCATCTTTGAAACAGGGGGAGGAACACCCACTGAAAAGAGCCCAAGATCAAAGGACCCCTATAGCCTTCCCCTGTCAGGCTGAAGGCCTATCTCTAAAACCTAAAAATGAAAACAAGGAATGGAGGCAAGTCCATGCTCAGGGCAGCAGGCAAATTCCCTCCTTGCTTTCCTTGCCCCACTCCAGATGCCTCTGTACAATAGGTACAAGCTCCTGGCTCTGGCTGAGGGAAAACAGCCAAATGAGGATGTGGATGATGGGTGTTCTGTGCCAGAGGTGTCTCACTGGTCAGTTAAGCCCACCACTCAAATAATAAGCACATCCATAAGGAAAAAAAGAAGGGTTATAGTAGTGGGTGACTCCCTTATGAGAGGAACTGAGGGTCCAATATGTAGGACAGACCCTCAGCATAGGGAGGTATGCTGCCTCCTTGGAGAAAGAGATAGGGATATTACTAAGAAACTTCCTAGTTTGGTAAGGTCATCAGACTACTACTTCCATGCAGGAGGTGATGAAATTGCAAACTGAAATCTAAGAGCTATTAAAAGGGACTTCACAGACTCACTGTAGACAATATTCCTCACCCTCCATCCCTTGTTCATTAAGAATCAGTCTGTATCGAGGAAGGCAGAGCTCCTTCATCAGATACTGGCTCAAATGTACTGGGGTAAGTTAGTGAAAATACCCTTTAAAAATATAACTTGGGGGTTTTTTTCTACTTTCTGCCTTCATTCCTCAGGACAGATCATGGAGAGGTCCAACATATAGTCAGAAACCCATACTGTGTGGTCTGCTTGCCAGATAACCTGTTTAAACCAGTCCTCTTGATCAGGTGCCAGCTTTTTTTTTTTTCTGCCATTTGAACAAATCCTTTGTTCCCAGCTGCACAGGTGCACTTCTGTGAATACTAAACTGTTAGAGAGGCAGAAGAACAACAGAGAGGGTTAGAAAGGTGCATCTTTAAGCTGATAAAACTGACTTTGATTAAGATAAATGATGTTCATAATTTTGTGGAGAATTCAGGAGTTGTTTGTGGGCAGGTCCTCTGAATTTTCATAAAATGCACTCAGCAGCATGCTTAAGGATGAGGCATTAAAGCTGGGCAGCAGTCCACAAAGCAGAAAAATAAAGCAACCAATCTTCAACCTCAAGAGCATGTTTGCTTACTTAAAGAAGTACCATATTTCACTAATTGGATTTGCTGCCCTGCAATTTTCACCTCTCAAGCAGTCCAATCAATACTAAAATATGAAGAAAATCAGTTCATTCTAGGGGGTTTTCCCCGGTAATTTATCCTTGGTAAAGCCAAGTTCTTTCTGTTAAATTTTAGTTGCTGCTTAGCGCTTTGGGAGCACAGTATTTAATTGTTTTTTTATGCATGTGGATCTTAAGGTCATCCTAATACAGTGTATTCATATCAGATCAATTTTATTGAGATAGAAATAATTATAACTATCTGAACAACATTATTGTCACAGTTCAGGGTAAGATGCATTTTTGATCCATCCCCGTGTCCTTGTGGATGACCCTTTCAAGCAACAAGCCCAATTACATTCTGATGTACTGTCTCTGGCTGAGATTAAGTTAACTTTCCTCACTGTAGCCCATACAGTGCTGTGATTTGCATTTGTGGCTAAAACAGTGTTGATAACACACCAGTGTTTTGGTTTTTTTTGCTGAGCAGTGTTTTCACCTTGTCAGGGCTTTCTCTCCAAATCCCCATCCTGTCCAAAGGCCAGTAGGTTGTGTGTGGGCAAGAAGTTGGGAGGTGACACAGCCATCAAGTGACCCAAACTGACCAAAAGGATATTCCATACCATATGACACTGTGATTAACAACAAAAGCTGAGGGCAAAGAGACAGAGGTATGTACATTCATGGTTATGGTGTTTGTTATACTGAGGCCCTGGTTCCGGTGAAGTGGCAGGACATCTTCCTGCCAATGGAAGGTAATGAATATTAAACTGCCTTTATCTTGGCCCACAAGCTTTTCCACCTTATTTTATGCCCCTCTCCTATTGAGGGGGACTGAGAAAACAACAGCCTGGAGGCCTGGAAGCTGGCCAAGGTAAACTAACCACACATGATTGAACCTGTTTTTATAGTATCTCACAGGTTTCGATCACAGAATTACATAAGTTGGAAGGACCTTCTGCTAGTCCAACCCCATTGTTAAAAGCAGGTTCCCTTACAGCAGGCTGTTCGTGGACTTCTTCAATGAAATTTTGAATATCTTGAAGGACAGAGACCCTTCAACCTTTCTGGTAATTCATTCCTGTGTTTGACCACGCTCGTGGTGGATTTTTTTTCCTAATATTGAGTCAGAATATACCATCTTCCAGCTTGTGTTCATTCTCATCCTTCATTTGAGCCATCTGTCTCCAGGGTCAACAATTCTAGCTCCCTCAGCCTCTCCTCACGGGGCAAACATTCTAGCCTCTGACCAAACTTGTTCCAATTTATTGATGTCTTTCTTCTACTCAACTAAGACATGAGTGGCTCAGATACAAATCATACATATATAAGTAACAAGCCTTCTTAAAATGGAAGTATTAAACTATTGTAAAGAAGGGACAGCATATGACATGCTTATTTATATCACAATATCACGTTCCTGGAGCAGAATACACCAAGTTAGCAGTCTGGTATTAGGTCTTTCACACATGGGAAACATTTCCTAAGCAGCTGAGCACAGGTGTAAAGGTATTTTCTCTGTTGCAGGCTGCCACCCCCCTGCCCTGTCCAAGGACACTGGGAAGGCTTCTGGGAACCCTCCTGAGGCCAGAAGGTAAAGCAAGCAAATCATGAAACATCCCTGCTCTGCCTTCTAATGTGAAGGCTCAGAGCCTTCCAATAAACTGTCCTGAACACTCAGAAATTATTACAGAGCAGCTTCAAACAAGTCTCACAATAACAAACCCTGGTTCTCATGGGGGACTTCAACCTACCAGATGTCTGCTGGAAAATACAGAAGAGAGACAGTCTAGGAGGTTCCTGGTGTGTGTGAAAGATAATTGGTGGCCAGTCTCAAGTGGTGTTCCTCAAGGCTCAGTACTGGGGCCTGTTCTCTTTAATACCTTTATCAATGATCTGGAGGTGTGGTTTGAAGTCACCCTCAGTAAGTTTACAGACACCAAGTTAGGTGGGTGTGTTGATCTGCTTGAAAGTAGGAAGGCTCTACAGAAGGATCCAGACAGGCTGGATTGATGGGCTGAGGACAATGTTATGAGGTTCAACAAGGCCAAGTGTTAGGTCCTACACTTAGGTCACAACTGCATGCAATGCTACAAGCTTGCAGAAGAGTGGCTGGAAAGCTGCCTAGCCAAAAAAGGACCTGGGGGTATTGGTTGTCAGCTGAACAGGAGCCAGCAGTGTGCCCAGGCATCCAAGAAGGCCAACAGCATCCTGGATTGCATCAGAAATACCATGGCCAGCAGGACTAGGGAAGCAATTGTGCCTCTGTACCTGGCACTGTTGAGGCCACACCTCAAATACTGGGTTCATTTTTGGGCCCTTCTATACAAGAAGGACATTGAGATGCTGGAGCATGTCCAAAGAAGGACAATGAAGCTGGTGAAGGGTCTAGAGAAGAAGTCTTATGAGGAGCCATTGAGGGAACTGAGGTTGTTTAGCCTGGAGAAAAGGAGACTCAGGGGAGACCTTATCACTCTCTACAACTACCTGAAATGAGGGGTAGGTGTCAGTCTGTTCTCCCAAGTAAAAAGCAATAGAAGAGGAAATGGCCTTAAGTTGCACCAGGGGAGGTTGAGATTGGGTATTAGGAAAAATTTGTTCACTGGAATGATTGTCAAGCATTGGAACAGGCTGCTCAGGGAAGTGGTTGAGTCATTATCCCTGGAGGCATATAAAGACATGATTTAGTGGTTAACTTTGTAGTGCTGGGTTAATGTCTGGACTCAATGATCCTAAAGGTTGAGTCATCATCCCTGGAGGTATATAAAGGTGTATATATATATATATATAGGTGTATATATAAGGCATACAAAGACATGATTTACTGGTTAACTTGATAGTGCTGGGTTAATGGCTGGACTCTGATCTTAAAGGCCTCTTCCAACCTAAACGATTCCATGATTCTATATCAGGAATGAAAGTTATTTAAGAAAGTAAAACCCTCTAATAGTAAAAGAAAACAAAAACTTTTGAGTCTTCTGATGTTGCTTGAAAAGCAGAAGTGACTGCTTTTATTTAAAAGCTAGTGCTTTTTCTGAAGAGTTTTGTGCTGTCTTGATCTGTCTCAGAACACTAAATTAGATACCAGTAGCTAAATACTAAATGCTAAGTATTAAATAACAAATAATGAATATCACGGAATCACAGAATTGTTTGAGTTAGAAGGCACCTCTAGAGATCATCTAGTCCAACCCACCCACCAAAGCAGGTTTGCCTAGAGCACATTACACAGGATTGCATCCAGGCAGGTGTTGAATATCTCCAAAGGAGACTCCACAGCCTCCCTGGACAGCCTGTTCCACTGCTTCATAACCCTCATAGGAAAGAAGTTTTTTTCTCATATTTTTATGGAACCTTCTGTCTTTCAGCTTGTGCCAGATGCCCCTTGTCTTGTCAATGGGCACCACTGAAAAGAGTCCAGCTCCATCCTCCTTGATCCCACCCCTTAGATATTTATAGACACATGGAGGTGATACTAACCAGTCTGTAGTTTCCTGGGTCATCCTTCTTGCCCTTTTTAAAGACCAGAGTGACATTGGCCTTCCTCTAGTTCTCAAGCACCTCTACTGTTTTCCTTGACTTTTCAAAGGTGATGAAGAGTAGCATAGCAATAACATCTGCCAGTTCCCTCAGCACTTGTGGGTACACCCTGTCAGGACCTATGGATTTATGGATGTTCACTTGGCTAAGTGGTCTCTAATCTGGCCCTCCTCTACCAATGGCAATTCTTTCCTTCTCCAAACCTTTTCTCTTAGTTCCATGATTCATGGGAATTGGTTTTATCAGTGAAGACAGAAGTAAAGAAGGCATTCAATATATTAAAAAAATATATAAAATTGAGAACTATTTAAAGAAAAAATATTATTCACAGGTTGTCATTATTCAAAGCTTTTGGTGGTCATGGAACTGTGTTCACAAAAGAATGCCCTCACAGACAGCCTTGAAGATTCCAGGTTTCACATGAAATAAATGCTATCCTATCCAAAAAGAGATGTTAAAAGTACAAAATTGGGCCTCTGGATTGAATTCAAGTTATTGCCTTTATCAAGTCAATAAAATAGATAAATTTATCAAGCCAAAAGCACAAGACAATGTGACAGGGTGTTCTGAGCACCAACACTGCTCCTCATTGCTGAGGTATCACACAGAAAGGTTTTGAGTTGAATATTAAAATTCAGAAATTCTTTTTATTTCACGAAGGCAACACAGTGCAGGCACTGTGGTCTGATGAGCAATGTCTGTGCATTAAGACAGATCTTGGTGAGATCTCTGATAAGTTAAATAATACTCCATTTGTCTCTGAAGAGATGAGATTCAAACAGCCTGAAATGACAGACAAGTTACCTGCATTTCATGAAGCTTAGCCTGTGGGAGGACAGAAAACAAGTAACAATGAGTTGATCTTTTTGTGGACTTCTATAAAAATGAAAATGTGTGTAGATACCATGAAAACACATGAAACTGAACTTGCAGGCTTAGAAATCTAATTCATTAGATATCCTGAGATGACAAGTGACTGTAGAGCTGAGTAATAATTCTTTTCAGTGAAGCAGCTTTTAATTGTTTCTCTGCTCGTGAAAGATGGTGATCAAGTTTTCTGTTGACTGTACAATGAAAATAACATCTGAAGCACTATATTAGCTGTAGCACTGAAAGACTATTCTGACTGATATGGTTATCTGCCACTTGGATCTAGAGAGATCTATAGCTTTCTGTATGTCTGTAATATTATGAGGAGACTGCACCTTGTAAATGACTTTTTATATATTATACAAACATCTAAGGACAGGTTTCTTGCAAAATCTCATGGACTAATAGAGATATTACATCATGAAGCTTAATGTTTCATAATAATTACATTACCCAGCCACCAGTGAGAACAATGCCAATTTTGAATAACTATACACAGGATAACACTAACATTAATTTCTCATAGAATGATAGGATCATTCTGGTTGGAAGAGACCTTCAAGATCATCAAGTCCAACTGTTAACCCAGCCCTACCGAGTCATCACTAAACCATGTCCCATGTCAGCACCACATCTACACATCATTTAAATATGTGGGGGAAGACTCCATCACTTCCCTGGGAAGCCTGTTCCAGTGTTTGATAACCCTTTCTATGAAAAAAATTTTCTTCATATCCAACCTAAACCTCCCCTGGCACAACTTGTGAATTGTGCATTAATCCACTGGAAAGAAGTAAAGAGTAAATAGAATTTAGAATTGTATTAAAACAGGATGATTATGAATGACGAAAATGACATGGCTGTTACAAAATAAATGCAGACTGTAGTCTTAGGATACATTAGATATTCATATAAAAAGTACAAGTAAAACCTCATCAGCAGGATTATCTGATACTTTTCCACTTACATACAAGAAAAAAGAAATAATATGGAAACAATCATGGATAACAGACTTCAGTAGAGGATAAAAACTTAAAAGAACATGTTTTGCATGAGGAAGGAGACATGATATGATTGACTGTGATTAACACAGAAGGAACAGAGCTATTAAAGCTATTACAGACCAATGTTAATGTAAAACCAATAGAATATATGTATGTGTCCATGACTAAAGACCAAGCACACCCTTCCCATCCTATTTTCCTCCAAAAGATGCAATATGGTCTGATTGTGGTCTTCTTGAGTATTTAAATAAAAGTGCTCACTAATTTAAAAGTGCTTATATTTCCAAAGTTAACTTAAGAGTCATGAATAATATTACATTTATTGACTTATCTGGAGGATGAGCAGTTTGGAACAGAATGGGACATTCCGAAGAAAGATTTACAAGGAAAAACAATTTTAAATTTTAGTTACTATTTTAAAATAAAAATTGAAAATACCAAGGAAATGGATTACAAATAACAAGAAAAATACCACAAAAATAGATCCTCTTACGTATTTTGTTATTCTTCAGTCTCTGGTACATAATATCTTAATTTTCTATCTCATTTATAAATAATATAAAAATAATATAATTCTACTTACCTACTTTTAGTTAGCAGTTTTTAAATTTGAGCTATATATTAAGCTTTCGTGTGGAAATAATCTAATTCAAAGACAGCTGATTCTCACTGCAGTCAGTGTTCTGGTATTTCTTGAATGCAAACTCTCTTACTGGAAAAGTTTTATACTTTTGTAATTCCACTGATTTTCTTTTCTATTTTTTTTTTCCTGGCTCATACATTCTGAAGTGAGAGGGAAAGTGGACCCTTCAAGCCCTAGGAATGCTTATATAATACCATGATCATGATTATGAGAATTTGTCCCTCAACAATCTTCTTTTCATCAGTTATCAATTACAAAATTGCATAGTATTATATATATGCATTATGTTTATTTCAGATTTAAAAAAAAGTTAAAAAGTTAAATATATAAAAGCTATATGATACAATATATCCACTCATTAAAAAAAATAAAAAAAAATAAAAAAAGACAGAATTACAGAATCACAAAATGCTTAAGGTTGGAAGGGATGTCTTGTCATCACTGGGTCTAACTCCCCTGTTGAAGCAGGGGCTTGAAAACTCACTGCTACATCTAGATTCATTATTTAAATAGAGAATAGACTAACTTTTATAAACATTATCCTTTCTGTAAGTCCAGGAACAATTTGCATTTCTAATCATATAGATTAGTCACAATTAAGATGAGTCATAGTCAGGTGACCATTCTGTCAGCTCCAAGCAACCACTCAATTTACAGAGAGAACAAACTCACTCAGGCTGGAAGGGGATCTAGCCCAATCTCAAACCAGGGTCAGCTATGGGGTCAGACCAGGCTGATCAGTGCTTTATCCAAGTAGGTCTTTAAAACCTCCAAGGATGGAAACTGCACAATATCTCTGGCCAACCAGATCCAGTGTTGGTCTGTTCTCATGGGTAAAATGTTTCTCTTTATATACAGTATGAACCTTTCTTGTTTCAATTTACAACAACATTGTCTCTTATATTCCCACCATACACAGCTCTTAAGAGCCTGGCTCTATTTCCTTGATAACCTCCTCATAGGCACTGGGGCTGATGTTAGATTCACATATCATACTTTCGACATTTTTTGAACACAAGACAGCTGTCATATGCCAATGTTTCTTAGATTTCTGCATTTGGAAAATAATTTATTATTTGGAAATACGCAACAAACATTAAAAATCACTAACCATCAGATTTTCAGTTGTCTATATCTTGAGTTACAATTACACCCTACTTTTTGTTACATGGCTCCTTAGTTTGATAGGGGTCCATAAGGTGGAAAAAACAACAGATGAAACTTTCTCAAATAGTATTATAACTTGTATAAGATAGAGCAATTTACATCTTTTGGTCTAATTAAAAAAAAAAAAAAAAAAGACAATACTTGTTTTACTAATGTATTTATGGATTTTGAGTTAAGTATCAAACCAGTTATTAATTTCTTTGGAAAAAAAAAAACAAACTACACAGTTTAACTTAGATAACAGACTGGTTGTTAATGATAAAAGATGTGTTCTAGAGTAACATTCTCTTCCTATCCATGTTTATTTCTAAAAAATCATGGTGTGTACAAACTGTTGAAGAAAATGGAAAGCCAGCAACCTGTGTTAAAATGATGTTGCACTCTTCTCTAGTGCATTCAAGTTTGTATCAGTAAGAAAATATTATTCTGCTTGGACATTGCCTCTGTTTCCAGTTATAATTTCAATTACCTCAGCTGAGTGGCATTCATCAGCCTATCTGATTTTCAACAAGTGCCTTCTGTCTGCTTACTCACTGAGTAAAAACAACACCTCCCCCCCCAGATAATATATCTCAAACAAAATCACATTTCAAGAGCATTACACTTCAGGTTCTCTTCAAAGGAGCAGCTATGAGAGGCAGTGATTTTTGATAGGTAATCATTTGATAACTGTCAGAAAGAGAAATCACATCAATACCAACCTGCCTCAATAGTCTGACATGCACTGATGTTTTTCACAGAAATCCAGGGAGGGATGCTGCTTTTTTTCCTAGATTTGTCACATTCAGGCTGGCAACAACGAATCAAGAAAGCTGTCCAGACAAATCTCTGCTGATCAGGTGAGTGAGCAACATGGATGAGGAAAGCATTAGTGTAGACCAGGCTGTTTTCCTGTCTGACCTTGTGTAGGGCTGGAGAATAATTTTCGTTAGGGTTGCTCAGTTTACAGGGCTGTAAAAGACTTCCTCCTATTAGTGGTGGCTCAGTAATGATCCAGTGCTTTTTCTAGCAGCACTGCATGACATGGTGGGTTTTGTTCTGTGGAGCTCTTTCAGAGTCTTATTATCCTGTATCCCTTCTTACACCTCTCAAACAAAAATACTTGAGAATCATTTCTATGTCCTATGTCCTAACTGTAACTCGAATAGAACAACCTCAGAACAGCCCTGAGAAGTGGCTTTTTCATTAAAACAACTGCAATTCCCTGCTACTTGTATAAGTTTATTATTCCATTATTGTTGTTGGCCGAGATCCAGGCTCATTGTACCCTTTTACAAAATGTGCTATAAAGTGGTTTTGCTGCTACAATAAAGTGCATCTGTCCCCCCAGTTATGCAAAGCAAGCAGATGACTGCAAAACCACATCAAAAAGTGAATTAGGATTTTTCATCCATTTATACAAGAAATGTCAACATGAAATTCATGTTTATTTTGTAGTAAAGGTACTATATTACCACTACTACAGGAAATTAGACCCTTGTGTCTGTATCAGGATGCAATTACCATAATATGAAAACCATTTTTATTATTTGGCCAATACCTCAGTTGCTGTTAACAATGTCACACAGAATGAGCTATGTCTAATTCAAAGCCATACCTAAATGGATTGAATATGAATTTGAATGTCATAAGTCTGAAATGATCTTCCTGCCCTATCAATTTTATCAAAGAGACAGATTCTGGTCCCCTTTTTTGTATTGAGGATATCCACACTGATACCAGTAGAACTCATGGCTTAAAGAGATACTGATTGAAATGGGATTCAAATCTCTCTTTCCATACATAATCAATTTCTCATCTGCACCTCAAACACCTACATTTTAGTGAGGATCCAGTGAATTCAACTGCTAAGTTAGTTTGGGTTCATTCTCAGTGCAACAAGTAAGCCAGAGAAAATTTCAGAATTCTTTGGTTGAATTCCAGAGGTACTGAATATGAATGATATTTTATCTAGCCCTGGAACAGGCTAATGGACAATATAAGCTCTTGAGGTCACTTCTAGACCCAGTGTTTATGATTTCATAATGTATGAGAGAAGACCATAGCTCTATGTCGTTCACATCACTAAAATCTGAATCAAAACTTCAGGTTTCATCCCGAATGACTAGTCTGAAGAGAAATATGGCATTTTGTTTTACAATTACAGGACTGGTCTTGCTGTGTACCTTCTGAAGAGGAAGAATACTTTCTCATCATCACTGGAATCTAATTTATGAAACAGCATTTTTTTAGACATTTTGGACACATTTTCAGAGGCTCTGCAGTACTTGGATTTAACAGCAGTGATAGCTGTAGTCATCTGATCTGATAGACAATATTAAATACAGGCATCCCTTTCATCTGGGATTAAATATGTGGAGAAAAAAAAACATTATGACACAAACCAAAGACCATTAAATTTGATGAATGTGTTTCCTGAAAACCAAAATACTTCATTTTATATACATCTCCGGAAACTTAATATTACAAAGAGACACTGCTGAGTGAGAAGAGAGGTGCTAGTTTTCCAATTGTTTTTCAGAAAGCTAACACTATCCTATATAGAATTCCCTGGACTACTTCATCTCTCCATTATCATGAAGTCTTTTGGGCTGAAGGGTAAGGAGATGTATGAGTTTAGCTTTCCTCACCTGAGAATAAACGCTGGCCAAAGTCCTGCAGCTTAGAAAGTTAAACCAGAAAAGGTTGAATCCATACAGGTTCAAAAATTTTTAATTGCCTTTTTTTTTTTTTTTGGAGTGAAGAGAAAATTGAATGTAAAGTATTCAAGACAGCTAAGAAATCTCATTTATAACTTTATTGTCTCCTTATCCAGGAAGCAGTGTTAAATGAAAAAGAAGATGGAAAACTTAAAACTATGTCTGCTGTTTTTAGAACTTGATTAAGGGACAGAAGGATACCATATAATTTATTTGGCTGTTCAAAGGCCAGTGAAACATGTCATTCCAAATATTCACACCAAGAATGAAATATACAGGTCTTAGCCCCAAACTGTTCCTGTCAAAGCTTTCGATACAAAGTTTTGTTTCAAACAATTGAGTAACAAAACAAAAAAAAACATAATTTGTGAACTTGACTAGACCTCTTTTGACAAATAAATTATTCATAGCAAACTGTTAATTCAGATTCTGTCTTGAAGTACCACATTAGCAGCCAGTCAGTTCTGCAACCAAACTGGCTGTCACAGCAAGATTTCTGTGTTTATTTTGCTGCATAACTTCTTATTTCTTTTGATTATTTTAATACCAAGAAGTACAGAAAATGGCATTACACAATTGTTGAGGATTTATGAGCAAGGAATGGACATGTCTGTAATCCGGCCTATTTAGCAGAAGAAGTCTAAGCCTCGGTCAAGGACACTTGGAGGCAAAAAGAGGGGAGTAAGTGAACGGAGCAGGCAACTCCCAAATGCTGAGAAGCACATGAGAGATAAGAGACCACTATACGCCGCATACCACCGCTGTATGCCACCATATGCCGCTACACGCTTTCTGCTTGCTTGCTGCATAATAACCAGTTAAGAGTGAGCTTACATTAATTAGCCAATGATAATGTTACAAGTAGCATAAACATAGAGGAGATGATTATATAAACCGCACCCTGTAGCTAATAAACTGGAATTCACCTGATCATATTGGTCTGTGTGTGATTGTCCAACATGTTCCCCCATACACATAATGCAGTCGAATATTCACAAATAATTTCAAAAACAGATAAAAATTCCTTCCTTTGTCATCAGTAATTTCATATTTGGTTTACAGGACAGATTCTCCTTGCATTTATTGCACTGCAGATTCATGACTCTCCTTTCCTAGACTGAAACATTGAAGAAACATGATCTCACATTACAATTTGAGTAGGATCAGAACTCCCATTTATTGAAACAGTCTTTCTGAAACACTTGATCGTAGTGTGATACTTATCAAACTATAATTATCAACAGGGAAGAACATCCTACATAGCACTTTCTAAACACAGTTTGCTTAGGTAAAAGCATTAATGACAGCAGCAAAAGCTCCTTGCACTGTGCTAGGTTGGGCACAAGCACAGAAGGAGACATTTGGCTTATCAAATGTCATTAATGCATATCTTTGGAGTAGTTCGCATATTACTAGTGGGATGCTTATCACAGCTTGAGAACTCTCACAAACCTATCTTTATATTTGGATGACACTGATGTAAGGAGTCACCTTAGTCATGTCATGAGACAGAGGCAAAGACTGTACCTCTGACACCTGGTGCCTGACTGGGTACACAGTCCTCACCCACTGCACATGAAAAGCAAAGTCTGCTAGCTTAAAACATTTCTGCTGAGCTAAAAAACTGAATCATTCTGGACCAGGTGTGCACCCCCATGGTTATGGATATGATAAAGGGGAGGCTTCTATTAGTCAGTGAAATATTTGTGGCATAAGTATTCAAATCTACACTACTATGGGAAAAAATTAATAGAAGTGATCATCATCATTTTATTTGGTCATATTGTTTAAAAAAAACCCAAACCTGAGTGCTAATGTTATTGCATTTTAATTGCTATTTATGAGTTTTATTGATTTTATGCTGACATACATAGAAGACAAAGTAAATATAGTCTAAATGATAACATTTAAAACAGAATATTAATGTTTGTTAGCTGCAATGTAGGGTATTTTACAACATATCAGGAGCTTTCTTTGTTAGTTATTTTTTGTCTTAGCCATGTTCAGAGGTCATTCATTACTTTCTAAATTTGCAAGCTTATTGCAAACCGGTCCAAGGTTATATAACTCTCCAAACATAATTGTTCCACGTACAATATTAGCTAACAAGTACTTATAACTACTCTTTGCTCCCAGCTGGTAATATGCTTAGGAATTTCATACATTTGGGCTTGACAGTTTAGGTTAAATTATTCGAGAAAATGCCCAACTCTTTTAAAAGAGTGCCAAAAAAGGGTGATTCAGATATAAATAATTGTATAGGATGTGCTGCTCCTAAAAAGGAATAATTTGAAATGTAAATATTTTTAAATTCACAATTCCCATGTTCATTTGTCTCAGAATATGGATTTAAGAAAACATATAACATTTTGATAAAATACTGAAAGCTCAACTCTCAGAGCACATGCCAGGTGACAGAGGAGTTACATGGTTTGCATCCATTTTTAACTAAATTACTACTTTGAAGTAAATAATTGGATAGCCATCTTGGATACCAAAGGAAGCCCTTTCTAACATCTAATCATACTTAATATCCACTTACTTTCAAAATAATGGAAGTCATTTCATTTAAGCAGTTCTGCCTCCAGAGACAACTTTCTTCAGTACATTGGATAACATAGTTCGGGTTTTTTCCTTGAGTTTTAAAAGTGTTAAGACACTATTTTTCTAACTCCTGCATTACAGAAGAAAACTAAGCAGCTAGGAAAGAAGAAACTAAGTAACAAAGAAATAAGGATCTTCAAGATGTAAAGAATAGGAACATGGTAACTTGAACTCCTGATGTTCTGTAAACACTAAAAAATCACTAGAGCAGGAACTTGAGAATTGAGTTGTTAGAGTGATGAAGGTGATGTTTTAGTGAACAATCCAGTACCAATTTTAACCCAGAACACATAGCTCAGAAGACATGGAAGTTGTCATGACCCTAAATGATTTGAGAGGCCTTTCAGTTTTGGGATGTTTAATGGGATCAACCATCATTGCAGCAGAAAAGGTAGTTCCAGACAATAATCCAAATTAGTGCTCAGAGGCCAACAGGCACCATATGTCCTTGGAGCTCCACCGTTAGCTACAACTATGTGTATGTTGTTCAGTGCATTTAAACCTCAAAGCCAGGGCTGGGGTAGGCCATCAGACGGTCTGTAGTAAACACCCACAACAGTGTCACTCATATTACCCTGCTCTTTAATTCTTAACCTATAGACTCTTAACTCATTCTTCATCCATCTCTAGGCAGAACTCAATACAGTCCAGTTGCTTTCTCACATTAAGAGCAATTCCACCACATTGATGGTCTGTCTTTCCTAAAGGGTACATAGTCACCCATGGCAACATTCTAGTCATACAAACCATCCCACCATGTCCCTATAATTGCAGTGAGATCCTGGCCCTGCAATTGCACCCAGATCTCTTCTTCCTCTTTATTCCTGTGCTGCAAGTGTTGGTGTACAGGCATTTCAGAGACTTAATTAAGAAAGACGATTTCCCTGGAGGGGTGCGAGAGGAACGAACTCAGCCATACACACTGTTGACGTGCTTGTCTTTCTGGTTTTCATCTGGGAAGGCAGTTAAGGAACATTTGTTAATGCTCTGGCTGGCCTGTCTCATTCCCCAGTTAGATGGGATTACACTGCCATCTTAGATATAGACCCCCAAGTCCTTCAGTTTAAAGCCCACCTAATCTGCTGCCAAAGATTCCCTTACCTTTTTGACTCAGGTGGATTCCAGCCCTCTCTAACAGGTCATAGTCATCAAAGAATGTCCCATTGTCATAAAAATCAAAGCCCTTGTGACAACACCAGTCACATAGCCAGAAGTTGATAGGCATTTTTTTTTTTTTCTGGATCCTTCCTTTCCTCTAACTGGTAAAATGGAGGGGAAAAAAAAATAGGCACCAATTATTTTCACTTACACCCCAAGGGATTTATAGTCTTCCTTGATTCTGCCCAAGTTCTCGCCCACAGTGTCATTGATGCCCACACAGAAGAATAACAGTGGATAGCAGAGGGTGCAGGGCCATCCCTGTGTGCCCTCCCTCCTGAACTGCCACACAAACTGCTGCTACATGCCCTGGTTGCCTGAAGAGGGTCCCTCCGGGGAGCCGGCCAAGTAACGACAATCACACCAATATGGCTACATATCGTCCTCATTTATTCTCCTGTGCAGTTTGCTTATATAGTCTTCTAAGCTGTCCATGGGTACATTCACTACTTTCATTGGATAGCAGTTACAAGCACACATAGTAAGCTCTAAGCTAATTGGTTATATGCATCCGGGTACATGTTCTGTACACACCTCTCTTGCAGATAACACAGCTCATTCACATTCCACTCTCCTGCCTGCTCAGTGCCAGGCTTCCCCCCCTTGCTGCCCTTCACAGTGATCTTAAGAACACTCAGGACTCACGCTAACTCAGTCAGGGTTGTCCAATCCTTAAAGGGCCATCGCATGTCCTTGTTCAACAAGGAATTCCCCTACAGTTGCCCATGCTGTTCACAGCTCCCCAGAGTGGCTTAAATCTCCCGTCTTTGCCCCTGGCAACACCCCCACCCATGTCAGCCTCTCAGCCTCACTCAGAGAGCTGCTGGCTCCTGGTGGGTCTCTGTGCTCTTCCTTGGGTTTCCCTGGCTCCAGGCACACCCTGCTCACCTCACTATAGCACTCAGCCACAGAACAGACTGCTGCCACTGCTGGGGTCCTCACCAATGACCTGCACACAGACACATGCAGAGAAAAGTAGGTTTTCTGCACCAGAAAAACTCTCCTTGATACTGTTGTTTATTGTCCCCAAAATACCTTATTTGCTATATCAGTCCTCCCCCTGTAAGTTCAGAAATATTACTTGTCCTATCACTCCATGTTTTTTCAGAAGAATGAAAAATTTCCTCTGTCATTTACGGCAGTATCTTGAATAACTTCACCCCCCCCAGAACCCTGTCATTTTAAAATAGACATAACTGCAGTATCAAAGTACTTTTCCTGCTGAATTTGCTTTCTCAATCTTCAGAGACTTCACCTTTACTCAGAAAAAGAATGGAGTCAGCTGAACTATAAAAACTGCTCAACTTTCATAGGCAGGTTGATGTAAACTTGGTAGGAAGCCTTTATCTAAGATGCTCTGGTTGTTACAAAAAAAAAGAAAACAAGCCAAACAAACCAAAACCAAAAATAAAACCAAACTTTTTGTCTGAGATAATGCATGTTAGTTATTTTCTTTGCTTGATGAAAACTACAAAATATGCATTTGGCTCACACTGTACTTACTTTTCTGCAGAAACATATATGCCCCTGTAGAGCTTGTTTGGTTCCACTGGGTTGAGCTTTCAAGTCTTTTTTTCTTTTATGCACCTTCTAGTTGCTGGTTTAAACAACTTATTTCAAATAAAAGCAACTTTAAAAGATTGTGTTAGAGCCATCATACCACAGAAAGGTCCTAATATATCAGAGGATACGTGCTGAACACACTATGGGAAATACCGATCCACTCAATTTTCTAGGTTTCTTCAAATTAATTACATCCTTTGCTTGACTTCCTTCATTAAAACATGACCAATGACAATGGCACATCCATCTGGCTCAAGTTTTGAGCCATTTTCTGAGGATGGTCATGACTTAATTTTTGTTGTAGTCACCAAACTATTCTCCAAGAATCTTAGCTATAACTGAACCATACTGTCCTCTACTCCTCTCCCTTTCAAAAAGGATCTCCAAAGGAATACGTGTGAAGGAGAATTACGTTCCTGCACTTTTATATGATTCTGATCCTGAAACGAGACCTAAATTTTTTCTGCATCCTTTTGGTCCTTGAATTCAGCTGGTTGAACTACGTAAAGTTTATTTATTTTTTTTTTTGTACAGCTTACTGTACAAAAGTAACAACATTATCAAGCAGATAAGTAGACCCAGATACTTAGGCCCACATGAAATGTTTAATATCCTTATTTATGTCAGAAAATTATTTTTAGTGAAATCAATAGGAAAGTTTGTAATAGGATCTCCGTCTTCTTTTGAATTCACTACTATCCTTAGAGTTTGCTGGAGTCAGTCTCTATATCCTATATCCTATAATCCTATAAAACCTATATCCTATAAATAGCTGACAGCAAGAGGAAATTTATATCAACACAAAATTTGTAAAGGGCAGCCATAGAGTTTTGTTTTCACGTACCACATTTTTAGCCAGGTTTGTAATATAATACTGTGAGACTAACATAATTAGGTATTTTACTTAAAAGGGACAGCTATTAGTTTAACACAAGACTTCCCCAACAAGTGTTAATAAGAACAGAAGCTTTCCTTTAAAAGTTAAGAGTAAGGAAGATACATAACAGAAAGGGAGTTATTTCAGTGCTTTGAATCATTTATTTGAGGTTTACCCATATCACTGTATCTGGTTCACTCATTTCAGATAACAAAGCACATGCCCTCTCCAGTGCCTGTGGGCATTATTCAGATCTTTAGTGTAGTACACTATGAATATTTTCTAAAGTTAATGAAGAGTTCTTCTCCTTCCACAGCAGAAAACTATTCTGGTACTAAGGGAGATGCATTCAGACAAATGTTTAGAGCTTTCAGCTTAATCAGTTGTTAAATGAGCATAATCTGTAGTTTTCATTCTCTGCCGGTTATTCTTGCTTAAGCAACAACAAAGCCCATAACAGTGTTAGGAGAAAATACAGAGTAGAAAGCCCAGCGATGGTGCTAGAAGCTGCTTTTCATTCTGAAGTAGATTCAGCAGTTGCCTGACTCATTGGTTGGACTTGATGATCTCTGGAGGTCCCTTCCAATGCCTAATATTCTATGATTTTATGCTTTCAGAAATCACTGCTGGGTTTGCCCACTAAAAAGATCACAGAGTCCTACAAGCTTAGTGTCAACAGCTGAGTCAATGCATGGCAAGGGAGGGACAGAAATGAAAATGGTGGGACTACACTGAGTAGCTTGAGGTAACAAGCATAGGAAAAGGAAGATGCTTACCAACACCTTTTAGATTTTTGCTTTTCCTAGTTACAGGAGTTGAGCAGAGCAGAGCTCTCCTGTCATGAAGTTCCTTTCAACTCATTCTGCAATGCAAACATTGATCAAGAGACTGGAGCTATGTTTACTCTTTGGGACATAATCTGTTCTCTGGGACTGAAAAAAAGCGGCACAATAGAATGTGGCCCATGCAATCTCCCAAACCATGGTCAAGCATGGTCTAGGACAGAACTAACTGGTATAGGACAGAATTGTGCTGGGAAGCTCATGGATAATGATGCATCACTGATCAGATTGTGCCTTGGCACAGTGATTTTATTTACTATAGAAGTCGTTTGTGGGACTATTTTAGAGAGTAGTAGGAGGTACTGTGCTATGCAACACAACATTACTGCTACGAGAGGGCAATATGATGTCTGAATACAACTATGAAATGCACTTGCAAGTGAAATCCTAGCTGTAGTACTTGAAGTGTCTGAAAAATTATGGAAATAAATTCCTTTACCTGTATGAAAAGTAAGCCCTTACACTGGGTGCCAAGTGAGCAGTAAATAGCAGACCACTATAAAAACTCTTTATGTCACACTAGCATGGGAAGAGGAACTACTTGGCTTATTTTTTGGATATATTATGAATATACAGTATGATGAATTATAGAGTGGAAATACATTCCTGTGAATTTCTGGAATTATCATTTAGGACACCATAATTTTCAGATGGATTAAAGTGGCTTTGCAGGTTTAGAAGATTTGTGTCATCTTTCGGGAAGGTATGCTGGTGACATGCTTTTCTGCGAATGAAGAATTCAGATAAATCACTGAGAATTGACTCTGAATTCTCCAGTAGTTTACTAAATTAGAGGAGATTATCCCTTGTTCTGAAAATGAGTAATAGTAAACAAGAAAAGTGAGAAAGCAGTAATAATCTCTCTATCAGAGGACATCTAAGACAAGCTCAAGATTTTGATGAGGGGTTTTTTTTTATGGGAATGTGGATGCTACTTCTCGAATTACAAGAGATGCATCAGTAAATCCCAATTCATATTGCCATTTCACCAGTGTCATTTCTAAAATGAATGAAAAAAGCATATCACAAGATTGTGATGAACAACTGTCAAGGGTTAGTGCTGGGCCAGCCACTAGACAAATGTCAGACACTCCATATTAACTCCTCTCCCTTCCCAAAAGGGAAGAGAAATGGAATAAGGGAGAGAGATTTATGGATTGGAAAAGAAAACTAAAACCATCTTTAAAGAAAAAAAAATAACAATATAATGAAATATATAGAAATATATATGAAACCAATATCAAAACCAACACCCCTGATGGCATTTATTTCTCTGTCACCTCTGATACTGTGGGCAGGCACTGGGAAAGTCCTAGACTGGATTCAGCAGCAGACAGGAACCAGGTTCAGTAGCTGGATTATGGAACTGGATTCAGGAATGAACAGATCAGGACCAAAGGCAGAACAGAGTCCTCCTTGGACACTGGCGATTGAAGAAGAGGCTTGACCTTCATGATCCCTCAGTTTTATATCAAATATGACATATATAGATGGAATACTTCACTGGTCAGTTGTCCTGTCTGCTCCTCCCCACAGGTGCAGCCTTTTACTTTCTGCACCCCCAACATGGTACACAAGATTTAACAGTGCCCTGGGTCTCCATAAAAGCAAGTATAAGCAAGAGCCTTTCTGCATAGCAATCCTTCATAGAAACTCTAAACATCAAGCATTATCACTGCTAGAAGCAGACGCTGTCTGCAAAAATATGTTAACTTCAGAAAGAACAGTTACTTAGAAGAGACCTGGCTGAACAGAATTAGTTCTATTCTAACTCAACCCAGAACAACTATAAGGAAGACAGTACTCTTTCCTTAAAACAATTCAAAGTAAGATATATTACCTTTTTGAATATTATATGTTATTTGAGGGTCAGATAAGCCCACAGTAGTTCTTTATTCCTGGCAATGTTCATTTCTAGTTATTACCTACAGGTGGGTAAGTAATGACACTGAAGAAGCAAAGCTGTCAGCCATCTCTGTTTGAAAGGCTTTACTGATGTTGAGCTAAGGAACAAGAAGGTTCACTGCTGTCACGGTCAGTTTGTGTTTGGGAGAAGCCTCAGTCACCCCAGCGGTATGCTGCTGTATACAGCTAACCACATTTCCCTTTCAGTTGCTGCAGCTAATATGCTCAGAGACAAAGATCAGTAGCACAGCTGTTTATTAGAAATCATACAAGAGTAACGTAAAAGTTTGAAAACACACAAAGTTTTCATCCTAATTATTCACCTTTCTTACATAAGGGTCAGCTATACTTATCCAGTCCTTTTAAGGACTTCCAGTGAGAGAAATGCACTAGTGTCTGCAGGCAGTCTATTCCAGAGTTTCATTAGTTTTACTGATATCCAACCTGCATATTTCTTTCTGTAATTCAGTAAAACATGTTTGGTTGTGATAAGGTTGTCCTATCCATCAGTCTCTGACTTTTTATGCTAGTTCACCCAGATAGAGACCTTGAGGTTAGACAACAGATCCTTGTAGGATGAGGGAAAAGATGACACAATCAAACTCCAATTATTCCTTGAATCCTGGATAGATCTTTGCTTTTGTGAATCAAGTCAAATTCTACAAGTTGTTCAGAACTGGTAACCCCATTAGTTCTTGCTTACTTTTAAAAGCCATGCATTTAACTAGAAGGTGTTCAGCAAAAACGTTACCAATTCCAATATTGTCAATGTTCTTCCTACTTTGAGTACAAAAGTCAGACCTTCCTGTTTCTGGATGGACCTCAAAACTGGAATTTTTCCATACACTTCATACATTTACATTAAATATAAATTAAATATAGAAATGATGGTGCTGCTCTAAGCTATGTTAATGCTGTCTGTCATGCTTATCTCCATAGTTGTCTTCAGAATATGTTTAAGCCCAAAACCCCTCAGGAAGTAAATAAAGCTGCTTCCACTTTCATTATTGAACAACTTGTCTAAAACTAATCTGAGTACAGTTTACACAAACAGAAGGGGATTAGTATAAATGTTAAAGAAAAAGGAATCAGAGATTTTTAATCACATGCTTATAGAGATACGTGCAAGCAAGAAGTTTTGACTGAAGACAAAGATCAGATTTGTCAAATGTGAATGACACAGATTTGATATGGATATATATATCTGGGCAAAAAACAGAGATGCTTTTCTGATATTCAGAACTTTTGAACATGTGCAATCCCTACTGATTTCTCTGAGAGCTAAATATTTGATATTTCAAAGAGATGCGAAGACTTTTTCATTCAGTGTTTATGTATTTAAGTAATACTAGATAAAATTTATTATTTTAGCATTATCAGAAGTGGTTTGAATGATACTTTCTCACACACAGTCCCATAAGCATGAGTGTGCTGAACTATCCCAAACTAACTCCATTTAAACAATTTTGATTTGAATACTTCCTTGGTTCATTCATATTCATATTCATATTCAATCCTTCAAGGTAGGATTGCATCTGTTCTTACTGGGTATACATGGAGCAGGGTTACTGACATGATAAACTGTATGGTTGCTCTATAGATCTTTGGTTTATGTCACAGTTCTAGATAAGGCTAAATAAAAGACACTTTATATTATAGGCCTTACTCACATTGATCAGTCAGAGGTCTATCTGCATGACTGAAGAAGATGTTATTTTAAGCACTAGTGCTTTCAGTGCTACTAAAAGGAAGGAAATAATAGAATAAAAATCCTGGCAAAAAAATCACCTAACAGCCCAAGAGAAACATTTCATTCCACTAGTTATCCAGAAATCTGATTTCCTTTGCTTTGTGTCAGATACTTAGCATTATTGTTGCTGTTAAGGGAACTTTATGAGAGCGGTTAAAATAAAACTTCTTGGAGGAGAGCTGCCACAAGAGACTTCAGCATCACCCGTGAAGTCATTTATCTCCCGTGAAAACACAGGTCTCTTGCTTTATTAAACATCTCTCTACAAGCTCCACTTGATGTCTGGGGCCAGATTATTCCCCTGGCACAGTTCCAGTGAGATCAATGGACCCATATTGATTTACACAAGCTGAAAATTTAAACCTTTGAGTTTATTACAGCATCACTAAAAGGGGTGATTAATTATAGCATAGCATTACAATATGATAATAATGCTCAGAAACCTCTCCGGAGTGGAATAGAAATATGTTATGTCTTTCTGCAAAACAGTTGTTTCATGCAGGCTACATCTTTTTCAACTGTGGATTTTTTTATTATTTTTTTTTTTCTTTTAAAATACAGATGGTAATCTTCTTACCAACTCAGGTTTACCCTGCAAAAGACATCATGACAAGGTAGTGGTATATAATTGCTGAAATCCTGACTGTCACTGGGCACTAGGTACATAGTGACATTCTTGAAGAAGTATGTTTTCTCCATTCGGCTATGTCCTACAAAAGATGTAGCCTTACTGTCCTGGAGGACAGTTGAGTCTTGGCCCTGTATGTACCCCCAGTCTCAACCTCTGGCCCCCACCAAAGGGTAATCTGCATGTCATGGCAGCAAGCTTTGAAAGAGCACAGACATCTAAACTGGGATCCGACTGCAGGGAAAAAAAAACACTGCAAGAGAGATACAAGAAACCTTGTCAAGGCCTCCTCCCGCTTTATTCATGCATTTAAGCTGTAGCTATTGTCCTTGGTCCTGGCCAGAACCATGCTGGAGGTATGCCTGTGTCTGACCCTCATCCTGACCTCCTGACTTGACTTCAGACCTGCCTCATCACCAGGCACTTGCCTCGGCTGTGACTGACCCTGCTTACCATCACCAGACCTGCCCTGCTCTCCTTGTCTGGGCACACTGGAACTGTGCCCTTGCTGGTGAGAGCACTACGCTGCCACCTTGCTGTCACGTTGGTTCCTGGGCCACCTTCCCCGGGGAGCAGCCCACTCCTGTTGCTTCCTGAAAAGATGAACCCTTAACTCCTGTACATATGCTGATACTGGTAGCAGACATATGTGAAAGAGCATATGCTGTTGTTTTTGAAAAATGAAGATGAAGAAATGTGTTTTGCACATTTTACCACATATCAAACAAATCATTTATTAATAAAAATAAGCATACACAGAGAAAAGTGGTCATTAGCCTGTTTCTCAAGCTACAGAAATGTCAGCTGTCATGCAGAACTGTGAGATATACTTAAGGGTTCATACCAGCCTATGGTCTCCTGCAGAGTACCTGCAGCTCACATAGTTGCAACGCAGTGTTGCAGTTTCATTTCCCTACTGAGAAGATACAGAAGGTCAGAGGAGTTCAGGCCCTGTGCTCTTGGTAAAGTTAGGCCTCTTTATGAAGTGTCCCATGCAGAATTCACAGCAGAAGACACACTTACCCCCCTGCGGTCTCACACCATTGCTCCTGTCATGTCACAAACTCAGCACAGAGAAATGAGCTGAGCTGGTGCAGAGGGGAGTGGATACATCCATCACAGGATCCACCTTGCTCAGTCTCACGGGCTAGGTCAGAGAAAAACTGTAAGTCTGAATGAAGACATTCTTGACTGGCTCCTTTCCTAATTCCCTGCTTCGTGGGTAGATCTGGGTCAGGAAAAGGAAAATCAAAAAAAAAGCAAAGGTAATAAACATAATGCATGAGGCTCCAGTCCCATCTGTGTAGTTTAATTCTGAAAGGACAAAGCCCAAAGCATGCTTATAGGACTTTAAATAGTTAATAACAATATAAAGTCAAAACAATTTTAGCAGACAACTCATAGCAGAATTAAATTGTTAAAAGGATAAATTCCCTTTTCACAGAGGAGTTATTACAGTGCTGCACACTCACCTCAACAGCAGCACTAAATGTTAATAACGTGAAGAAATCAGGTGCAAATCTGACATTTTGGTGTCAAGTTTCTCAGCATGAATATCTCCCTGGAATGTCAGTGGGCATGATACAGATTCATCCTAATAAAGCTGCTGACAAGAAATGTCTCAGAAGTGTTTTGGGGAGCCAGGCTGGCATCAAGGTTTCCATCAGGGGCACCCAAGTCCCACAGCATGACAGACCCTGGGCACTACAGTTCAACAGTTCATTAAGCATTTCAGTCATGCCCATCAGTTCTCTGAATCGTGGTCTTTTCAGTACATCGTTTTGGTTTTTTTTCTTTAATTATATTGCTTTAGCAAATTGCAGTGTCCTTCTGTTCATTTTCAACTATGTACAGTGAAAGCATGGAGTGTGAGAGGAAAAACAAATGCACTGTGCTCCAGCAAGTTATTTTATACCATTAGACTTTTCATAGGACAGAACAGACACTTCAGAGCTAGAAGCATATGAAAATATTACTGTTTTTACAAAAATACACAGAAGCTAATTTTCTAAACAAATATAAACTTTTCATTTACCACCCAGGACAAAAAAAAACAAACAAACAAACAAAAAAAAACCCACAAAAACCACTCAGTTGTCTGGAGAACCAGCTCTGTAATTACATGCCCATTTATTTTCACTGTGTGGAGGGTGTAATTGTCCATGCCCAGCTTTATCTCTGGGTCATCACAACGGACAAGACGTGTCACATGCCAGCACCTGCCATCTGCATGCTGTCCTCCCACATCAGAGATCTGAATGCCAGCCCACTCTGCTTCCTAAATCATGTCTTAATAAGGCAGAGAGCTATTCAAATCTTCTCCATTAATTAGGGGCTGTCATACAACCTCTAGGAAACGAGCAACACAACCCCTATCCTGTTTCTTTCCCATGTAGATAAGCTATAATTCTCCCCTACATTTTTTTTTACAAAAAATAAATAAATAAATAAATAATTTGTAATTGTATTAATGCATCATGCTAATGGTAGGACAGCTGCATTGGTGTAAATGCATTGAAAGCAACGCAGATAAATGTTATGGCATCAGTAATCTTATTCATGGTGGGAAGAAGAGAAGGAGCACTAGAGTTTTAAAGCAGTATGCATCTGTTCCTGTTTTTCTGACCTTTTTACTCATTTTTATGAATGGTTTGTTAATACAGAATAGTTAAGCAGCTCTGGGAGCTGAGAACATAGCCCAGAGTGAGTGCTTTAAGAAGCCAGACAGCACGAAGAGTATTTTAAAGAACAACTGAATCCTGGACCATTTATTCAAGAATGTATGTGCTACATACTGCCAACTGCTGCCTTTGTGGTTGTACCCACATGGTGGGAAATACCTGACTCATCACTACAGGTAAATACCTTGGCTTTAGAGAAGTGGCACTTCAGGACATGGTTTAGTGGTCATGATAACATTAGGTAGATGGTTGGACTTGATGATCTTGGAGGTCTTTTCTAACTTTAATGATCCTCCAATTCTGTGAAGGGAACAACACAAATATGCATCTTTCTGTAGTATTCCCTTGCGGTTAACTCTGAGATGCTCCTACCTCAGTGCTTTTGGTTCAAATCTTTAATAGAGTAAACCAGTCCTTTACTGGATTTAGTTTGTACACTTCACAGATGGTTTAGAATGTTTTTCCACAAATCAGTAATGATAATATATAAGAAATGTTTATTCTTCTGTTTCTTTGTTGCAGGAAAATGAACACATGTTCACTTAACTGGAGTTAAGAAGGTAATTTATTCTTATGTTTCCTGACCTTTTCGTTGTGTATAAAGCAAAACAGAAGGATACAGTCTATAGTTATGTATATTAAGCTATTGCTCTAGATGTGTTTAGCTTTTATCCCAAGAATTTTAAGTATATACAAAGGGTAAAATAATTTACACAACAGTTAGAAATTTGAAATAATGTGCTTCAAGGGCATATCACATGACTTACATTTCTTTTGTGTTTGGAAATCTCCTTTCTCTGCAACTCAGGAGACACCGTAACAGGATTTATTAAAGGGACTTAAGAGCTTAAAGACTTAATTTAAAACCTGTTCAGGTACTTGTTACCCTCACTAAAAATCAGTGGATCAAATCTCATACATCTCATATACATTACCAGAATTGCATGTAAATCAAAGAGTTGCCTTAGTATAAATGAGGAAGGCATTTGCCCAATGGGAATGTTCATTCAAGTAATCACTTCAGGCTTACTCCTATCCTTGTTAAGACTCGTCAGTCAGTCAGCAATGTCGACTTAATTTATTTTCTTCAATATTTCTTCCCCCTCAGAAATAGAATCCTGTGAAATAAGTAAGAAAAAAACTACTGCAAAGCATAAAGCTGTAAAGTTTGGATAAGTTTCTCACCTTCATTTCTTTCCCTCTTCACCCCCAAGATGACAGCTCTGAATTAGCAAGATTATCTAGTATCTCAGAAGCTTTAGTCAGTGTCTTAAACTTGGTGTCCATTGAGGGCTTTGAATTCTAAGGAGCCAAGCACCTAGGAAGATGCCATGGTAAAAAGAAGTAAAGCAAGGCCATCAGGGAAGTAATCACAAAGACTAACTTCATTCCTGGGGATACCTGACCTGATTCTCTATGCTTGTTTATAATGAATAGAAGATAATTATGTAGTAGATAAGTCAAATCAGAAACCTAACTTAGTCTCTCTGAAACTGCACCCCCAGGGGAACTTCTCTCTCTATCATAGACCTCCACACCCCCCACATTTTAAAAAGGGACATATTAAAAGTAAACTGCACTGAAGGGAAACACAAATATAATTTAAAGATTAGAGAAAATTCCTGGGTTTGAGCTTGGTCTGTTTATCTTATCATAAAAGAAGATTGAAACATAACCAGATTAAGGTGCATAAGTGCTGTCATGAGTAAAAAATACTGGGTACTAAAGTGGGCTCCAATGTAGCAGAGAAATGCATAACATGAAGCAATTGGCTGGAATCAGCCACCAGGCAATTTAAATAGAAATTAAGCAAACAGTTTTAACAGCAAGAGTGAATAGCTACTGGAACAGAACTACAGAGGAAAATGGTAGGTTCTCACCATATTCAGCTTTTCAAGTCAGGATTAGATGCTAGGCTGAAAGAAAAGTTTTAGTGAAACTATGAGTCTCAGTGTAGCATTACAGTCTGAGACCTAATGGCTTGCTATATTCAGGAGATAGATAGTCTAATGGTCCCTCTTAACCTTAAGCACTATGAAGCTAAACTCTATTATCTCTATCAGTCTCCAAAGATTCTGATGTAGGCTCTGCACAAAAAGATCACCCCCAAATTCTTTAACTCAACAGTTTTGATAAATTCTGGTATCTTTCAAAGCTGTCTAATTTCTGAAAGATCGCTGGCTATATCATTGTTTCCACTGAGACCTGAAGAGCTGAATATAATCTGAATACAACTGTTATTTGTAGCAACAACTTATTAATAACAGGATGGGTTTATATTCTGTATACGAGGCCTTAAAACAATAAGGTGGCTGTAATTTTATGGCATAAATTAGTATATTTATTGTAATAAATATGACATTTAGCAGCTGCAATTCACCTAGAAATCAAGCTACAGAGAGGGATGCTGAGGATGAGTATACTGATGTGATTTGCAAATATCCATTAATTGAACATCACCGTACTACTGTGAAGTGAGTAAGTATTATTACCTGGATTTTACAAATATTTATCAGCTTAAACCTAAATCAACCCTGGGCATAGTGAAATGTTTTTCATTCAGTTTGTATCTGTCCTGAAACCTTGTGCCAGAAGAAGTATAATGATCATTACAGATTTATTTATTTTCTTCTTTTTCTGCAATCTTTTTTTGACAATCACACTGAATTATCAGATAGGTAAAAAATCTTTACTCTCTGTCCAATTTTTAGTATTTTCAATACATTTCCCATGAGGATAAAGTGAACTGAGAATAAATCTTGCTAACAGAGACATATGAATATCCAGAAGTAAAATGTTCAGGGATAATGAAAATTATCCTTTATTCATAGTACTGCAGTTGACTTTAGATGTATCCTTTGGCTAAGTTATCTGATGTTAAGAGTTTCTTCATACTCAGGAAAAAAAAATAAAAATGAAGACAAGTCTTATGAATTGAAAGTGATTGATGATAAATGAGAAGTACCTAAATGATTCTGTGTGAAAAACAGCAATTCTATAACTTGTAACAGCTCTTAACTCTTTTAATGTTATCCAGGGATGGAAATGTTATCTCAAATAAATTCATTTTGGCTATTAAATAGTTTTGGAGCTGTTTAAAATAATTTATAACTCAACAATTTTGTCTAGCTTTGGTTTGAGCTTCTGGGAAGGACAAAGATAACTGAATGTAACACTGTGATTCAGTGTCACCTTTTCTCACCATGTGGCTGCAATCTCCCTGCCCAGACTCTCTCTTGCACTGCCTACATATCAGCATGGTTTTCCCCACCTTCACATCAAAGAGCAGAACTGGGCAGGAAGCCATCACAAAACAATGATATCCACCAGTTTGTCAGTGAATACATCTCCTATCCTGTCCCTCAATGTTTCTTACAAATATAGCTTTGAACAAACCACATATTATTGGGAAAATAACTTATGAAATCCAGTTAATAATACTTCCCATTTCCTCCCCTTAGACCGTGACTGCACTGCCTTCCTTTCAGAGGAAATCCTCAGTAGCTAAGAGGTATTATTCAGGCCGCAAATCTTTCTTCCCTCTAGCTCTGGACTCTCCAAACAGGAATTACTTCCCCATCATTTCTACAGCAGCTCCCAACTGACTTCTGTTCCTTTTCACTCATGGACTATGACGATTACCTGGGACTTAGCAAAGTCAGCTGCAGTTTCCATTTCAGTCACTTGCAAGCCATCTGAAGTTTCTTTTTCCAACAAAATGTTATTATGCAGAAAAGTGTTTTATATATATAACATCTGGAAGAAATTGACACTTTGCCTTGATTTCCCTGCAAGGTTATTGTGTAATGGCTTCCTACAGTTGTAATACTTTCCTTATATCTAACTAATTATTTCACTAGAACATGTCCTTCTGCAGGGACTTCTTGCAATATTTCTGCATGCTATCCCTTTACCTCAGATGCATGGGAGGGTATTCTTTGAGTCCTCAAATGGACAATACACTTTACAAAATGTGTCACATAGAAAACTGAGAAATTTGATAATAAGCAATGCAAAGAGTTAGAGAATACCTACACAGAAAGGAGGTTAGCAAGAATGACACTTTCCTTCTGGCTGTAATACAGATAAAACTTGAATAATGCACTTTCCAGTCCAAAAAAAATGCACATAAGTACTAATTAACAGTATCACAGAGAGAGAAAATAGAGTAAAAGTCAATCCCACACTATGATGTCAATTGGAAGGATATGGAGGGCATCCATCTACACAACTATAAAACAATCACATGGGCTATAAATCTCTTGCCTTTATTTTTCCAGCAACATATGACTATGATTCCCTAGAGCTGGTGGATAAACAAATGTGCATAGAGAAAGTCTTTACAATTGTTAAACTTGGTAGCAGTCCCAATGCTAGTGGAGTCCTTAGCAGCCCCGAAAGAAAATACAAGGAAGTGAAGTTGCCAGTGACAAGACACAGATCCATCAGGGATACTGGTGACAGACAGAGTTGATTCTTATGAGTCCATGAGACAGAACAATCAACACAACAATGAAACCTCTTTTTTACTGTGTATTAATGAGAAGGTGGACATCTTTAATCCTCTATATATCTTCTGTAAACCAAAACCTGTCTATCAACACCAAAGGAAATAGCTCCCTATTTCTAACTGGTCAAACAAAGGCTAAATCAAAGAAAAACATGAACACTGTAGAGCACACAGGTCATCTTAGTCACCAAAAAATGCATCACTAGAACATGATCCAAGTATGATGAAAATTATAAGGCAGTTAAACATTTCCATGTCTGAAATAATGATGTATACCTACAAGATTTAGACAACATTTAGCAAAAGTAGAGTTTC
>JANHFX010010845.1:3713-16195 GCA_027560015.1 Chloroceryle amazona | reverse complement strand
TCCAAGAGGGGGACTGAGAGCAGAGAGAGGAGAAATTGTTGGTGCTGAGGGTGGGGAGAGCCTGGCCCAGGCTGCCCTGAGAGGTGGCTGGGGCTCTGAGCCCCCTGCTCTGGTTGCAATGTTCCCACTCCCTGCAGGGGGTTGGACCAGATGAGCTTGAAAGGTCCCTTCCCACTCAAACCAGTCAGTGAGTCTATGATTCTAATGGAAGGGAAAAGGAGAAACCAGGACTGTTGCAAGGCCATGGTTGCACAGGTGATTGCACCAGGGCCAGGTGAGTGCCCCAGGCTTGCAGCTCTCCGCTGCTTTGCACCCAGGGTGCACCCATTCTGCCCCAGGACAGAGCTGGGTGAGTTCGGTCTGTGTGGAGAGCTCAGGTTCACAGTCTCTGAGCTAGCACTTTACTCACAGCTTACTCATGAATGCAAGTTTTGCTCAAGCAGCTTCTGGAGTCACCTAATTCCCATCACAGGAAATGGCTTCTTCAGAGGCAGGCAAATAAAATATATATATTAGAAAAACAGACAATTTAAAAAATCAGTTAAGTTTGGGAATTTTTGTTGTCGGGCCAGGAAGAATGTCAGCAATGACAATGAGCAGCAACTCTGCCAACGTTGGTGAAACGGCTCTAAAATCAGACAGTAGATGGACACAGGTAGAGAAACTGCTCTATATTTTTGGGGGTATTCCCACGTATGAGCCAAGAATTCCAAAAGTGGCCTGGCTTGGACAGGTCACTCTCCAGACGTAGCTCTTGGAGGCTGCCACAGTGGCCACAGGCCTCATTATGCTGGTGTTATTGCTCTGAGAAATACCACAGTCAGAGATCAAGAGGAGACCCTCAGCTCCCAGGGCTCTGGGGAGACCCCCTTGCAGTGCTGGGCCAGCTCTGGAGCTCCCAAGCTGGAGGGTCTCAAGCTGGGACCCTCAGTTCCCAAGCTTCTTGAACCTGCGGATGTCCTACAGGGTGAGGACAACTTTAAAGATGCTCTCAGAGGAGATGTGATGAGGACATCCTAAAAACTTATAATTCTTTAAAGCAAGGGCCTGAAAATGGTGTCTGTTGTCCACTGCGCAAGACCCTGGCCAAGAGTAGCTAGAGGTGACTGAGCATCGTGACCTCTCCACCCTGCCACCCTTTGGGTGAGAGGTTTCAGGAGGATAGAAACCCCAAAAAAAGCACCACCTTTGCCATCCATTTTGCAATAGAAAACTCATCCTGGCATGACGGTGAGACAGTCCAACCACCCACACGGTTTTCACTCTTCGAGCGTTACGACCGGCGTGGGGCAGGGTGGCAATTAAAGCTGTGTAACATAAGGAAGACAATCTACTGCATGACAAGTCAATCAAAGGAACCGGGCTGAATAAGCTTTTGAAGGTGGTGAATAATTAGAGGTGGGGCTGTTTTGTAAATACCTTGGTCATTTTTCCCCAGGGGTTTATTGCATTTTCAGGAAGAGAGTTCGGAAGCATATAAAAGTTCTCGGGTGGGAGAGGAGCTCATTCACTCAGCTCCACTCCTCCTTCAGAGCCTTCACAGACAAGGTAAGTCACTACCACGCCGCTAACATCTCATTCCTAGGAAAATTTGCTGAGCTGAGCTGAGATTTACTCGTACAGAGACAATTCCATCTGCAGGGGCTGGGATTATCAAGAGCCAAGTTTTTGCCTCAGCGACTGGGGCAATTTTGCACTATCAGAATTGATCTCCAGACTGCCTTATGCTAAGAAGGAAATTTTATTCTTCTTTTCATATGCAGATGTTTCTGGATTGCTGCAGTGCTCAGGGTTCCTAGTTTCCAAAGGACAAACTGGAAATAAACCAGAAAAGCATGGGGTTTGGGGATGAATGGGAGGCAGCAGGCTGAGCTTTCATAAAAAAAAACCTTGGATTTAAGCTGGGAATTTTAATTACACATAGGAGCCTGGCTCTTTTACTCCTTTGGAAAATTTAAATCTTCAGTAGCTGGAAGTCCTTGAAGAAATTTAGGAAGGAACTGAGAAGGCAAATTTAAACTGGGAGGGGGAAGAGCAGCGTGAAGAGCGTTCGGCTAGGCTGGCCACATCCTGGCTGCCTTCTGCCTCCCTGAGATCTCAGCTCTCCTCAGAAGGGGGTTTAGATGTGCACATAGGAATTTCCTCAGGAAATTGGGCACTGGCCAGCCAAGTGTCCGCAGGGCACAGAGGGAGCAGAGGACACAAGGAGGGAGGAAGGCACAGGAGCTTCTTCTTGAGCACCTGGCTTTGAAAGTGGATTTTGCCAACGCTCTAATACCACCAGTCCTGGCTGTAAATTCATTGACAGTGCCAGGACCCCTCTAGGCTGCAATTTTATCAGCCTCTTGCCAAGATGCCTCTTGCTGGGACCCCTGGCTCATCTGCTTCTCCGTTACACAGCCCTGAGATAACCCCAGGGTGTCTTGCACGAGTGCTCCTGGGATGCAGCAAAGGACAGGAGGGAAACAGCTGACAGAGAGTGGTAGAAATGGAGATCAGGGCTGCTGGAGAGGCTTGTGAGGGTATTCAGATGGTGTGGGCTGATCCAGCACTGCTGGGATGAAGCCCTAAGCCATGGGATGGGCAGGCAGACAAATCCTGCTGAGCCTTGACATAGCTCATAAACCCATCGAGGCGATCTGAGCCCAAAGCAGAGAGGGGAAAACTTGCTGCTCTCTGTGCATCTAACAACAATGGTCCCTCCTTCCCAGGGTTCACCAAGCCAACCGAAATCATGTGCTCCCGTGGAGACAGAGGCTGCCACAGCACCGAGAGCTCCTCCTGCCATGGTGGAGGCTCCTCCTGCCACGACAATGAGAGGTCCTGCCACAGCTCCGGGGACGTCATCTGCCACGAAGTGAGCGCCGTGCAGGACGTGACGCCAGTGGTGGTCCTCCCTCCCCAGTGCCCCGTGGTCACTGGGCAGGTGCCGGTGGCCCCTGCTCCCTGCCAGCAGCAGCAGCAGATCAAGCAGCCAGCGCAGTGGCCCCCGCAGCAGCAGAAGTGAAGGGGCGAGGACAAGCCGATGGTCAGCGCACACCACAGGGGCTGCTCCTCTTCCCTCTCCTCCGCAAGATGCAGCCCCAAGCTGGGGCAGATCCTGCTCCTTCGCTCCAGCACGTGTTACCTCTCCCCGCTCCTGATAACGCAAAGTGGCATTAGCATGGCAGAAACGTGATTTACCCTCACGCGCGAGAATTTGAATCCATTAATTTCCCGCTTCTGTCTCTAGTAGCAAAGGTGTGATATTAAAACCTAAAGCTCACAAAATGTGCTGGTGTTCTAGTGTTATTCCACCGCCACCCTCCTCCTTGCCTTTAGCATCATTCCCAAGCCCAAGTTTATCAATGAGAGTTGCTTTTCACAGCCTCTCCACCTTCCCTTTGCACTTCAACACCGGTGATGAAGCTCCTCCGGTCCTCACCCCTTGTGCATCTGCCAGACAAATCCAGGTGACCTATTCTAAATAGAGAATATGGGCCTAGATGGATATTTTGTGCAAGGTAACTCAACCTCCTTTGAAAATCCCAGGAAGAGCCCACATTGCCCAGATGAAATGCTGGCTGATGCAAAATAAAACTGTGTTTAAGTCAGGCCATTCACGGCAACATTGACTCCCACTGCGAACTCTAGTCCTGTCAACACCACACAGGTCTGGAGAACAAGAGAAAGACTGCAAAGAGAAAAATATTCCCCCTTCCTACCAAGATTTCAGCAAGAACAATAAAAGTTCTCAGCTTCCCTTGTAGGTGTAGAAAAAATGGACAGGTGGCCACAAACCAGAGCAGTTGTATCTCCCATTGCTCTGGATTCATCCCCAGCTTCTCCTCCAGTGTCCTCCAGCACGGAGGTGGACTGTGGCAGGAATTCGTGCCTCAGTGGGATGAGAGCAGTATTGTGTGTAATGAACTAGATATTTAATTAGCAAAGGCTTTGCAATGAATCTTTGAAAGGAACAAGAAACTTATTATTAACACTTGTTTTATTATGACTGTTAATTAAAATAACAAGGAGCATGATTCCCATATGCAAGGTACATGATTGCAGGTGTGAGGAATGAACGTCAGGGTTGGAAACGTGAGGCTCTGGCTGGGCATGAAGGTGTTGTGTGATGCTACCGATGGTCCCCATCCCCCCAGACACCCAGGTACTCCTATTCCAGGGCCAAACCCATCCTGTGGGGGAATTTGAAACCAAGCCAGGCTGGAGGCTCTGGGCTGGGTTTGAGTCTGACTGAAAGCATTTCAGGGAAGGAGAGATAAAATCTCCTATCTTAATTCTTTCTAAGCTGTCCAAGTTTTCACCTACGCTCTTGCTCTTGGCTAAGCTGAAGCTCTGCAGGTTGTGTCATTCATCGTTGGGCTCCTGCTCAGCGCTCTGTCTGTGCCATTGTGGCTGCACAGATTGATGCTGCACTATGAGCATCCCAGGACCGTGACAAGGTGAGGGTCCTGCACACCCTGGTCTCCCATTAATTGTAGCATTCCCCTCTGACAAAGCAAGATCACCCAGAGCAGGGGGCCCAGCAGCGCAGGGTCCAGGCGGGTTGGGAATCTCTCCAGGGCCGGAGACTCCACAGCCTCTCTGGGCAGCCCAGGCCAGGCTCCCACCCCCTCACACCAAAGAACTTGCTCCTCCTGCTCAGGTGGAGCCTCCTGGGTGCCCCTTGTTGGTGCCTGTTGCCCCTTGTCCTATTACTGGGCACCACTGCCAAGATATAGTCCATAAAAAGCATCTCTCTCTCTTGCATTATTTACAATAAACAAGTGGTTTGGTTTTAGGCAGAGCCAAGTCAAGTAAATGCAGACCTACAGTCTACAAATAAGTCTCCAGATAATCAGTCAAATCATGTACCTCAGTCAACAACAGGGGAGCAATAGAAGAAGTAAAATCAAACTGAAGGGAATGGCCTGAAACAGGGGGATTTTATAGACCTGGAGGCTTCAGCAGTGAGGCACCCGTGAAGAATGGGGGCTTTGCTCTCCTCTGACCACAGCCGGTTTGGTTTGCTGCCCTGGTTCCTCATATTTACATCTGACATGTTATTTTTTATTTTTACCATCTTCTCTTTGTGGCAAAGTATTCCTAGTTTCATTCTGTACATTGTGATACCAAAGCCCTGATGTGAATGGGCCTGTCTGAGGGATCCCAGTGAGTCAGGAGAGCATAACCCCAAATCAGTAGTGCCTGACATCTAATCCACAAATGCCATCCCGGTGTTGACACATTCTTGCCTTTATGGGACAAGAAAATATAATTGCCGGGTTAGATGAGCATGACCTGTACACAGACACAGAAAGGAAGATGGAAGTTCATCCATGATTCATGGGAAAATCCAGGCTCAGAAGCATGTTTCTACCCATTACACTGTTCTGTTTACTTTTCTTGAGCTACAGCCACATCCAATGCATATTTCTGCAAGAGCTACAGAGATGCCATGGCTGAGGACTGAAAGCAGGATGGCAATTCTAGTGCTCTGTCCCAGCTAAGACTCCGAGTGCCTTCTTCAGTGTTATTGTGAAATTAAAGCTCTTAAACTTCCACTGGAGGCAGGCGCGTGGCCCATCTTCTCACAACCTCAACTCCTAAAAATGTCCAGGAAATAAACTAAAGACAGGTTTGATTAAAGATGTTGGGACAAAAACTGGGAGTACATTAAAGAAGGACAGAGGAAAATAGGAACAGAAAATGACAACACTTCTGCGAGCGTGAGCAGATTGCAGGCTGGTGGACTCACCTCAAATCATTCTGCTCCGGGGTTTTCTATCGCTGACATCAACTGCCATCCCTGGAACCATTCTAGGTGAAGTTGGAACCTGCTCTAGTTGCAAATGTCCTTGCTCGCTGCAGAGGGGTTGGTCTAGGTGAGATTGAAAGGTCCCTTCCCACCCAAACCATTCCATGATTCTATGGTTCTGATGCCATATTGCGGAATTAGACTAAAACATCATCTTTAACAAGATGCTTGCATGGCAAGGTTTTATTTCTCGTTATTCTCCTCCGATTTGATTGGTAATAAATTAATCTCATTTCCCCACAAAATCATAGAATTCTTTTGGTTGAAGGAGACCTTTAAGAGCATCAAGCCAAGTCTGGTTTGCCTGTGATGGTAACTGGTGAATGATCTCCTTGTCCTTATCTCAACCCATAAGCCTTTCCTTGTATTTTCCCTCCCCTATCCAGCTGAGGAAGGGAGTGATGGAGTGGCTTTGGTGGGCACCTGGCATCCAGCCGGGGTCAACCTACCACACACGAATAAGAAATCCTTGATAGGACACGCCAAGCAGAGATGGTGAAATTATGAAGGACATCTCTGGGCTAACATCAAACATCTCCTTAAAATATCTGGTACCATTGGGTAACTCAGCTGGAGTCTTCCTGCCCTGAACATCATCCGCATGAGTTAACATCAGCAGTCATTTTTCTTTCACATGGAGATGTGATCATGTTCAGCTCTTGGTCCACGTGACATCCCAGCTTGAGGAATTGGTACTTCTGAATTACAAACATCTCTTCCGCTCGATGCTTGCTGTGCATGGGCAGCTCCATTCGTTTCCTCGGTACTGGCGTCACTTTGCACTGAAATACCTTCCAATATCTTTCATAGGGAGGCGAAGGAATTAAGCTGCTATTAATAACCTATGGGACAATTACAGTGCTAAAAGCACGGGGCATCAAAGGGAAAATGTCGGAAGCTGAATAAAGCGGATAGAAATGGGCTGGGATATATAATTAGGTTACACTTGCCAAGAGATGTCTCATGTCCCAGATAAACCCTTTGGAAGAGTATAAAAGGTCATTCATCCCAGTCTCCTTCATTCACTTCTCTGCTCGTATACACCTTCGTTCCTGTTGCCGAAGGGGTGAGTCCAACTCTTGAGTTTCTTTATGAAACCAGCTCCTTTTGGACAAGCTTTAGTGGAGCTGGAGCATGAGACCCGCTCCTCGCCTCTGGACCAGAGGGTCAAGTTCTTGTTATCCACAAGAGCTGTTTTATTGATACAAATGGCAAGTGGGATTTCGGCTTAGCAGGCAGAGGCTTGAGCTGAACCAAAATACTGGAAAAATAGACTGGAAAAACAGTAAGGACAGTCAGAGGACTTCGTGGAAAAGAGACAGTGTTTAAGTAGAAGGCACTGGAGAGTCTGGGGCCTTATATGGGCAATGGCTGTTTGGAGTAAGTTTTCTCTGAAAAGTGAATTGCGGAAAGTTCATGTTTTTAGTGGGGGATATAAATCATCTCCTAGCACCCAATCAACATAGAAATTACTTTTTATATCCCTGAAGAACTAGGAATTAGTAAGAAAATGAGGAATTCCAGAGCAAATTAGAGCATGGAGCTGTGCTCACGTACACTGGAGCCACTGCACTGTGTGACCGTTTCTCTCTTCCCTACAGCTCTGCCGATAATCCAGAAGGATGTGCTCCCGCAGGCCCTGCCACAGCCACGAGACCTCCTGCCATGGATCCCACTCCTCCTGCCATGGATCCCACTCCTCCTGCCATGGATCCCACTCCTCCTGCCATTACACCATCCAGAGGCAGCCTGTGCAGAAGTACACCTACGTGACACCCTGCTGCCCCCCTGTGCAGCCCTACTGCCCCCCTGTGCAGCGTTATTGCCCCCCTGTGCAGCCCTGTTTCCCCCCTGTGCAGCGCTACTGCCCCCCAGTCCCCTACTGCACCCAGTACCCCACCAACATCTGCAAGCTGCCACCGAAATGCCCCAAGTACTAGGAGCAGGATCCAGCCCCGGCACCTGGACCTACCAGCTCACTCCTCCCTCGGATGCTCTTGATGCCTAAAGCTTGAATCTCTGGTTCTCTGTTCCCGTTTCTGGTTTGCGTGAATCCTCGAATACTTCATCTGTGATTAGAACTCTCCACGAAAAATATAAATCAGATCTGTTTTAATTTATTTAGCATGCAAGACCCAGCTCGTTTTCTTTTCCAAAAGGCTGGGAATTTTTTCTGCTGGCAGTGACTTACGCATGATGTGTCAGCCTCCAAAACATGCAGATGAGACAATAAAATTTCATTCCCAAAAATAGAAAAAGTTTATGATTTGTTTATTCTTTGACCTCTTTACTTGTGAATTATCTTTACCGCTGACTTCTTAGTCACCACTTCTCCTTCTTTCCTCCTCAAACATCACCAAATACATCCTAAAGGTTCAAAACATCTGTCGCGCCGGATGCATTTCTATCGACAGCCAAATGCAGTTATGGAGAGCAATCCAGGGAGCTCATCTGTTCCCTATTTAGCCCGGGACTGTCTTTCTCAGTTCCCTACTTCAGCAGGTCCTCATACTTCATTTGTCACTCTGAGTCAGAATTACAAACATTTTGAGGTGTCTAATAAATGCAAATAGGCACCTGGAGCTATCCTCTAGCCCTCCTTCTTTCACCAGACCTCAAATTACTGTTTTCAATGAAAATTGCAGACACTTAAAAATAAACGCTAAATCTCTCTCTACTTTTTACAACCTAAGACTATCCTTATCTCCTCAGCCAATGGCCCATCTCGCTGAGGCATCTGTTCTAGAACAGGATCGCTCGCTTCCCTCTGCCAACACCTTCTTCTCTGCACTGGTTTCACAAAGAGCTTGACTTCAGCTTCAATTATTAAGTATCCAGAAAGGGGTGAGATGAATTCACCCTGATGGAGAATCAACACAAGGGCCTCCCCCCAAAATACCACTTCTACATTGATGAACCATTTCTACATGACATACAGTGGGTTTAAACAAGAGCTTTTCATAAGGCTGCTGGTGGGATTTTCCTAAACAAGGATTAGCTCTGAAAGCCTTTGCAAAAAAAAAAATCATCTGCTGAGTAATGGTCTTGAAATATAAATAAGAAGAACCTCAACCAGAACATGAAACAAGGCTTTCCCAGGATGTATTTTCAATTTCAGAATGAATAAACATATCACAAAACTGTTGGCAGAATACAAAATTTATCTTTTTCCCAAATTTGCCATGAAAACGACACTGAAAGACATGAAGATCAGGATGGCTGCTCCCTTCTGAGCTTGATAAGCAGCTTTTAGGACCTCGTTGCTCTAGCTGCATCATGAGTGACCCGTGAGATGCTCTCAAGTTGTTCCTGCAGCACCCACTTGGATGAAAGTCTCAGGAAAGGAACAATCACCCATTTTATTATCCTGAAGTAATATCTTGGGAGAAACCTGGTAGTAAATATTGGGACACTACAATAAGTAAAAATTACGGAACTGCTTAGGTAAGACAGGAGCTGGAAGCAATTTGGGATTTAAAACCAGGACGTTAATAGGTGAGAGCTTCCCAGCACAAACCTTTCCTGCTTGGGATTTGAAATCCCCTTCTTCTAGGAGGAACATAAACAGGATATTCTTGTGGCACAAGGGAAAATCAGCTGCTGGGTGGTGGACTTACAAACGGCATGAAAACGACTGGAATTGGGAATGTCCTTTGAGCGTCATCTCCGGCGTTGAGGTGTTAGATGAGTTTGAGCTAGTCAACAGGACTTCCCTCTGAGGAGAGTCCATGTGAGTGGTGGCTGCTAATTACAGTCCTCCTGTCATGGCAAAAAACATATCAATCAAAATGTGAGTCTGCCGTGCAGAGCGAGGGGCAGCGCGCAGTGTAGGAGTCAACGCTTTTGAATTGTACGTTGATGCAATCCTGGTTGCCCAACAACAAATCACTTAATAACTCTAGGGTTAGGTGCATTTTTAATATGTAAATATGTAACTGCCGTCAAAATTCCCTTATAAAGCAGATTGGGAAATTCATGGCCTATTAACACGTGAATGAAAAAGTCATCCTTGTTTTTCCTGACTCGGTCAAATCGGAAATGCTAAAAACTAGACACAGAAGATAAATATGAACGTGACTACTTAATTAATTGCCAGCATTGTCAAGGGATGTATAATTTCTCAGACAACCCTTTGGAAGATATAAAAGTTCGGCCTCCCCTGTTCCTCCCTCATTCAGCATCAGATCTCAGTGCTCTTCTCTCTCTCTCCATCAAAAGGTAAGTCGGATTATATTGATTCATGTACTTTGGAGGAGCAGGAGCTCACGCAGAAGTTCTAGCTGAGTAGTTCTGCCTCTAGACCTTGCCTTTGTCTTTGAAATTCCTTATTTTTGGTGGCTGGGAGCCTTACCATGGAAGCTACGCAAAGGGTGCTTGTGTTTCACTCACAGTAGATAGGATGATGGAAAAATAGGACCAGCTCTGCAAAGACATAGAGTCTTTGGGGCCAAGTAAGAAATTAATACTCAAACTAGCTGGTCATGGATGGAGAGATTTCTCAGGCAAGTCACTTCTGGTTTAGAATTAAATTTTAACTGAAAAAGCCAACAGTAGCATCTTCGTAGGGATTTTTTTCATGAGAGCTGGACCATCATAGAGCATTCCCCAAAAGACAAGGCAGTACCACTTTCAGGGCTGAGATATTCCATATGTTACAAATTTTCCCAGACCACTGCAGAAAAAGAGCCGGGGAGAATGCAGGAGGTTACCAGGGGGCAGTTGTGCCAGCTTGATGGTCTCTTTTCCCTACAGCTTTGCCAATACTCCAGAAGGATGTGCTCCCGCGGGTCCTGCCACAGCCACGAGACCTCCTGCCATGGATCCCACTCCTCCTGCCATGGATCCCACTCCTCCTGCCATGACTCGGGGCCCTCCTGCCATTACACCATCCAGAGGCAGCCTGTGCAGAAGTACACCTACGTGACACCCTGCTGCCCCCCTGTGCAGCCCTACTGCCCCCCTGTGCAGCGTTATTGCCCCCCTGTGCAGCCCTGTTTCCCCCCTGTGCAGCGCTACTGCCCCCCAGTCCCCTACTGCACCCAGTACCCCACCAACATCTGCAAGCTGCCACCGAAATGCCCCAAGTACTAGGAGCAGGATCCAGCCCCGGCACCCGGACCCAGTGGATCACTCTTCACCCAAAGCCTCGAGCGCGTCTCCTCGATCACCATTTGCCAGCCATGACACTTTCCTGCAAGCCAGAGCTCCTGAAACACTCGGAGGGTAGCGTGTATGAAGTGTCTCAGTTGAATGATTCTTGAGCTGTTTATCTTCTTTCTGCCAATGCCAAACAAGCTGCCTGCTGGGAACAGTTTCTTTCTTGCTTTGCTGCTTCTTTCTCCTGCAAGAAAATAAAAATTATATTTCAAGCCTACCTAACAGTCCTGGATGGTTTTTCGGTCACCGCTCAGTCAAACCTGCTTATCCCGCGGCATCTGTTTTCTCTCATGGTTCTAGAGCCATGCTTTAATCACCGTCAAAAACAGCTCAAGGAGGAGGAACACCAAAGAAACATGAAAGCCAAGGAAGACACCCACATCACCCACCAGTGATGCCAAGAGTGCTGCACCGCCTGCCAAGGGCTCGGAGGAAGACAGCGGGTTAATTCCTCGTGAAACTGAATATTTGCACTGAGATCATCAGATGAAACAAGGGGGTTCAGAGCAAGAGCCGGGGGCCTGACCTGCACAGTCATGTTTTTACCGCAGATGGGATCTAAAAGCTGCTACTATATTTGGAAACAAAACAAAGCAAATCCTGCAGGGTTTAGAACCTGCCTTGGAAACCCCTCAATTAACCAGATAAATGAGAGAAGGTTTCCCCAGCATGATTCATCCATCTCAGGGCAGGCATGGGAAATAGGCTGGATGAGCTGGGCACTGCGAGTACTTAGTAAATGACCAGTTGGTGGAGAAGTATTTGGAATTAGTTATTTACAGGTTACGGGAAAAATTGTCATTAGAGAAGAATGGTTAAAAGGAAAAGTGTCGAACGGGATGCAGAGAGCAATTAATTCCCCGCCTACACTCGGGGTGTTGCCATTGCCAAGAGGTGGCTCATTTTCACACGACCCTTGACAGCTACTTAAAAAAAGCCCTCTCTTTCCTTACTCATTCTTCACTCCTCTGTGGCTGGTTATACGTAAAGCTTTTTGTCCATAGGAGTGGTTTTTGTGTTCCACTCTATACGTTTACTTTCCCTCCCACTTTCTGCCCAGTGACTGATCACAGCACATTTTCTTTCCTTTCCCTTTTCCAAGCCCCACGAAAGGCATGAAGCCTCTGAACTGGTTACGCTTTCTGCTGTGCTCACGCTGGAAGTTCCCACTGACTCGAGGATGAGAAATGGCAGCAAAAACAAGAAAACAAGAACAAAGCTTGTCTCATTTCTGTTCCATTCCATCTCATCCTAAGCTCTTCTCAGCCCTGGAGAGGTTTGACACCTGGAACATCAAGGATCAAAACCTTTATAATTCTTTACGATCAAAGCTTTACTTCTTTGTCTTAACTTGGGGACCATAAACATTCAACGAGAGAGAAATCCTCTATACCTAATGCTTCAGACAGCTCAGAGGAACGTTTCTGCTCGTATATTATGGGCTAAAAAAGATGTAATGGTTTGAAAAGCAAAACAACGAGGGACTCAAGTCAGAAATACAAAACAGGAGAGATTCAATGGTACAAAG
>JANHFX010010843.1:29260-47351 GCA_027560015.1 Chloroceryle amazona | reverse complement strand
GGAAGGGGAAAAGACCCGGGGTAAGGGCCTGGTGGCGGGGGCTCTTCCCCGCGGGCAGGGCCTCAGGCAGGGGCCTTTCCCCTCACCCAAGGAAAGGAGGATGTTTCTAATCACTACAGGATAGCCCAGGGTTCGGAGCCATTGCAAAAACAACCCACGAGCTCAGACCCACACCGTGAGTGAGCGTTGACTTCACAAAGGAAAAATAAAGAACGAAGCACAGGAATCTCCAGGCATTTCGGACCAACCACGAACACCCTCCCGCCCTCTGTATTTGAGCATAAGAAGCAAGAGCAACTGCTAAAGAACAACTCCAACCCTCCTGTGGCCGTTTTCCACTTGTATATTACAATCAACTACAGAATTCCCTCCGATAGCAACTTAATATCCTATAAACCAGCTCGGTCTGTCATATTTTGGTCAGTTAACTGAAATAACAGACAGATGCTCAAGTGAAGAATTCAATGTATATTTATTATTCACAGTTAATTACTATCTACCAAATGCTGCTGCAGAGTTAAAAGATTAAGTACATAGGCCTTTTTTATTTAAACACTGATTTTTTTTTTTCTTTTTAATATATATACACACACAAGACATATGTCTGCAAGGCTGCATGATATACACCAATTCCAAAATAAGGAAACAATCAAATGGTCCAGGTGTAGAATGCCATAGATTCCTTTTCCAATCACTTTACAAAGAAGGAAGAAAGTGAGTGACAGCGAGCAAGGAGAGGGGGGAGAAAGTAAAACTCTACAGGATAGCTCTCTCTTTCATCTGCTGGAAAATTAAAGTGTAAGGCAGAGTCCGTCTGAGGAATAAAACATTTCTAACAGTACAAAAAAAAGGCACCCTCCAACAAAAGTTTGCCTGTGCTTGGGCAGGGCAGGAGGAGATCTCCACTGCGGTTTTTGGATTCGTTGGTGGGGTGAAGGGATCCAGCCACATGGCCATGAAAAGGAAAAATAACACAACTGAAGATTGGCACAGAGAGCGGTGCAGCTTGCTTGCTTTCCTTTCCGTCCAATTTAACGTCACGCTGCTCGCGTGGAGGAGCAAACGGCCACAATAAATGCCATGACGGTGCGGGGGGGGGGGATTACAGTCATCACACAGCCTGCTGTGAATGGGGAGGGGGATGGGGGGAAAATCTACCTCAACAGTAACACTGACCTGAGGAGGGAGGAGGAACTGGAGAAGTGATGCCAACCCCACTTTTCAAGAGCAACACGACTGCAAATATTGCCCATCCAGGCCGAAGAGACAGGCTGGTTACATGCATCACGCAGAAACATTCACTAATAGCATAAGTGGTGTGGTGGTTTGTTTTTTTTTTCTTCCCCCAAGCACTATTTCTTGAGGTTTCTCTGCATTATAAAGTTTTCCATCAAAGGAATGTACATTTTATATGACATCTCAGGACTATTGCTTCTCAAATTCCCCCCTTAACCCTCCCTCCCCAAAATATTCTTCCTCTTTTTCCCTGGTTGTAACTTCCCCCTTTCTCTTACTTTTCAGGCTCCTGGTTGCAGCTCCCCACCTCTGAGCAGCCTGAGCTGTCCCTTGAATGCCTTGACTTTATTTTCCTTGGAATAAGGGAAGTTGAACAGCAAGACAGATCTCAAGATTAAAGCTCCATCTCTTGTTTGTAGACTTTTCTCAAATGTCCATTGATAAAACCACCCTCTTTTACACCCTTCCCCCAAAAGTATTTATTTACACATAGGCAGAAAAAAACCCCTCTGAAAAGCTCTGGACTGACCTTTTAACTTAAAAAATAATAATAATAAAAAAAAGGGAAAGGCACTATGGAAAAAATTACAGAATGTGCTCAACCGTACACCTTTAAGAAAAAACAAGAAAAGCTGTCAGCACAGCATTAGCAGACTTCAGTTGTATGTTGGAGTTTCTCAAAGCAGCTCTGTGACACTCTCTCAAAAAAATGAAAACCATCAAAAAAACAAAACAAAATGAAGGAGAAAAAAATACAAAAGAAAAACCCAACCAGAAACCAAACAAAAAGCCACCCAACTCTTCTCTCTTCCCTGCTTGGAAGCTGCTGAGCTTCAGAAGAAAGTGCCAAAGGAGAAGAGACAGTAAAAATTAGATTAACACCTCATCTTTCCCAGGCAAGAAGAGCTGAATGTTGAAGGCAAAAGCAGAGACTGATGATTATTTATTTTTTTTTCTAAAGGCAGGACTGTGGATTTGGTTCTTCTCTCATGTCCCTTCATATCAAATGAAGACCGTTTGCAGAGAGAGAAAATACCAGCAGAGTTTCTCCCTTTTCCTTTAACTGCATGGCTAGGACTTTATATGGCATTAAAACTTCATGCACTGATGGACAGAGGAGGAGAGGGAAACAAGAAGAGTGAATGAAAGGGGGTAACCCAGGAGCAGCTGAGAAAATCTGTTACTCTCTTTTTCTCTCTCTTTTTTTTTTTTTTTTTTTAAGATAAGTTTTGGTGTGTAAGTTGAACTCTTCCCCCCACCCCCCCCACCCCTGAAGTTCCGTACTGAGTGAAGGAGGATCACCTCACGGTGAAAGGTGACTCAGGTTTTATCGCCGTGTGATTTTAGGTCACTGGCTGCAGTTAGGCTCTGTATGTGTATTTACTGTTTCTCTGGTTTCTTTAAATAATCTCTAATATTTATCTCTAGATGTTCCGGTTCACTGGGGTCACATAGTTGCGTGGAAACATGCCCGTCTGTCCGTGGCAGGCTCCCTTCCACCAGTTGGGGTCAGAATTGTCAAGGACTTGGATAAAGTCTCCGCGACGGAAGCCCAGCTCTCCTTCCTCCTGGGGATCAAAATCAAACAGGGCCTGAACGTATGTTGGTTGCTGAAAGGGGAAAGAAAAAAAGATACATAAAGTGAGAATCACCGACAGCACTCGAGACACCTGCTCCCTCAGGGAGGATCTTCACAATAAACATTTGGGCCATTTCATTTCCCTGCAAGCCAGCTTCCAACATCTGTAAACGAGAGGCTAAAATAGGAATGCACCATCTACAGGAGACCTTAGAAGAAAGTCAAGCTTCTGTGAAAGAGATGTAATAAAGACAACAGATGACTCAGATGTTTTCCTAGTACTTTCCAGTCTTCTCAAGTACAGATTCACAGTAGGTCAATTGTAATACAATAGTCTTTTGGCTTATTCATCCTGTTTTCACCAACTGGCAGCGTATTACTAATCTACCTAACACTGCGATACACGAAATTCCCCCTAAAACCTGCATGCTGGCATTTTTATCCATTTTCCTTTAAACTCTCCAATATCAAGACATTGTCACAGAGCATTTTGCCTGGTCAGCAAATACTTCCAGTCTCATGGAAAAGATACCGGTTCATTTAAAATGCGCTGGCATTCTTAAAATTGTGAGGCTAGAACAGTATCTTCGTGCTTGTCATTTCCCACCAGTTTTCGTCTCATCCTCTGTTTACCACTGACCCAACAGTGCAGAGCCAGACGTTAGCTTGGACAAACTGGGGCAGAGGGTGCCTGCTGCACGGGGAGAGCAGTATGAACTCTGCACCTCTTGTCTTCAAGCAAGAACTAGAACACTGCGCATGGAAACAAAAGGATTTAGCCAAAGTTGACCAAAAAATCCAGTTACGAGCAACGTAACATTCTGATTGCCCTGGGAAATGAAACAAAACAGAGACAGACACACACAACCTGCTCTGCTGGCACTTAGCAGGAGTTTTGGGTTTCTTGTAACACTGGCTAGATCCAAGCCAGAAGGCTAGAGATGTTCCCTATGCCACTTCTTCAGGGAAGACCAGTACTAAAGGTTCACTGAGGCTGTTCTGAGGGGTACAGTTCTGGATATGAATCCATATAAATAGAACTATCCTTTCTCACTATGCCCTAAATCAGGAGCAAGCCATTTTTAATCCACAGGAATCAGATGACCTTCCTGCAACAGTATCCATAAACATGAAGACAAGCCAAATGTTCAAGCAGCAGCAGCAGTAACATTTGGCCAGAACTGGAGGGAAGATTTAGGGAGTTAGCAGGTAGGCTTTGCACAAATTCCCAGCTTATTTACCAGTGCAACTCTGTCTGTGGGATCTAAAGACGCTTCCACAAGAAGAATTTCCATGAAAAATGTCAGTCAGCTTCTCTCCATCCCTATTCATTTACTCTGAGCACTCTATGAGGGCAGTTCTCTTACCTGTGGCACCTGTTCAATGTCCCGGAGAAATATCTGCTGGTTCCTGGAGACAGATGTGGATCTGTGATAATCTACCAGCTCGTTCAAAGAATTGAACTTCACCACCCAGAGGAAATACTTGCCAGCCCCATCTCTAAGCACCTTGAAGTGCTGCACATCATTTCCAAACCTGTGCGGAAAAAATGAAGAACACCAAAAAGTACATTATTAGTCATTGAGTACTCCTCTTCGGGGATCACCAGCTGATTTTGGAACATAAAGGTCCTTCAGGGTACAGTGAAAACTGTCAACGACACTTAACATAGATAATGATCGTTTCTTGTAAAAAAAGATGTCTGAAAACCACTTGTCAATTGTACTTTACAAAAACTGGTCATGAGAGATAGGATCCAATTAGTGAATTGATTTGGGAAAAAAAATCCTACACATGCTTTTCTTATATTAGGACTCCAGTTTAAAAGCAGCTTTTCAAAACATTCTGAATTTGCAGAACTTTGAGGTCTTTTCATAAAGGATGTGTCAAAACACTGCCTCTTGAATGACATGCAATATTTCAGCTTTTCATTTTACCCTACATCAGCACACAGCTGGCACCCAGTCCACACACTTCTTGAGGTGTGTGCAGGCACCTGAGTCTCTGAAAGCAGTGCACAGAACACCACGGGGACAGGCCATGGCCTTTGCAGTGCAAATACAAGATCACATTAAAGTAGCTGCCCCGTGGTTCCTTCCACTTCACATTCCCAAATAGGAGCTTGAGGTTAAGCAGTACAAGCTCTTCAGTTGAGATCTTCACATCCAGCAGTTTCACACGTCAGTTTAGGTCTGTGCTGCTCTTGCCTATGGTCCTGTACTTCTCACCATCTCAGTCCCTCCTCACACAGCACCACTGGCTGTGTGTGCTAACACAACAGAGAAGCACCTGTTCCATTACAGGTATATCACAGGGAAAACACTGCTGCAAGGTGGGTAGGATTGTCTCTTCTGGCGGCCAGCCTGGACTTATGCAAAATGAGTGTCTTGTGAAGGAAAGGATTTCTGTGGTCCTTAAAACAAACAACAAACAAACAAACCAACCAACACACACACAAAAAACCACACCACCCAAAACAAACCACACCCCAAACATCAAAATGCTCCAAAGGTGGTGCTGCACATGTACCACAGCAACTTCAATTCTACATTAACAGTTCTTCCTGACAAATGATGGTATTCAGTTGAAGCTACTTTTCCAGCAATTTTATCCTGAATAAAGAGGAGCTCCAAAACAGTCCAGTGGGATTTTTCCAGAGGAACGGCACATCGGTATTTTTACTTCAGTCTAAACCACTGAAAACAGAAGACAACTGTTCCCCACTTGGCATGCACAGCTTCTATACATAGGCTGAAAAAGCAGACACTATCCTGGCTACAAAGCTAACATGAAACAACTCATGGGTACTACCTCTGCTCTCTCTTCCTCAACCTGAGAGCTTCTCACCATTTCAAATCCTTCACACCACTGTTTAGGAAAAAAGACTTTTACAAATTATACAAACAAACAAAAAAAATCTACTGAGAAACTACCACCAGATGGCAACACTATGCTAACAGGCAGGGAGAGCTTTGCTAGCAGAACTTTGTCTCTTAAAGGAATGCACTTTCTGGAATGGAGCTTCCATTCATATCTAGTATTCCAGCTCAGATGATCATATCCCAGACAGAAATGTAAACACCTCTAAAATCAGGGGCTTTAATCCAGTTCATTGGCATGACTCAGTGCTGCTGTACAGGACGACAAAAATTTGGCTGCAGACCAAAGTTAACCAGGAAAAAAAAAATCCTGTCATGACAGATCACTGATAGCAACAGAAAATAGAGCTAACTAGGAATTGTGTGTGAATAATCAAAAAATATCGTTAGGGTTCTAAAAAAAAAAAAACATCTTGTTCATGTCTGGTAGGAAGGGGGAAGATTACAGAAAATAAAAAAAGGCAAAATCAACTGCTGAGGACAGATTCCCTCCCACCCCCAACCCACATTAAATTACATCACATACCCTTTCAAGTTTCTATCACCTCTATTTAACAGTGACTCCAGATGGGCAAGATGGATGGCACAGTATTATGGTGGGCCACGGCTGACAGCAGCAGTCCTGCTGGTTCACAGCCAGTACTTCTAAGGTTGTTCAAGGCTGAGAACTGCTCCCCCTCACTACACTGTTTAAGTAGACTGAGCTCCACCAACATGGAATGCACTTGTGAGAGACCCAAGAGGCCCGTTTCCACAGTTCCATGTCCCAGTGCTAGACAACATGAATATCCCCAAAGCGTATGCCGGGCAGACATGAAAAGCTTCTTTGGAAGTATACTACACAGAAGATGGAGAAAACAGACACACGCTGGGTGCTTTGTGGCTGTAAGGAGGAGGAATGGGATCCCTAAACAAACCAACAGATATGCCTGGGACTACCTGAGCCAGACAGCAACATGCCACCAGCTCAGCCCTGCAAGCTCATTACAAACCAGAGCAGATATATTTGTTCTATTCGAGAGAGAATACGTAAGGATCACAGGAAGAACAGGAACTCTGTAAGGCATCTGAAAGATTATTCCTGCTCCTCTGCATTAACAATCCCCTGGCCTTTACTCGTGAGTACAAACAAGCAGTAGATGGCCCAATTACCACACACAATTCCTTCTGGCCATTACTTACTTGACCGAGAGGGAGAAGTCCCCAGGAGCACTCTCACTCTCCCTGATGAGGAAGGCACCATCGTGTCTCTGTTTGCCTAGCATCTCTTCAGCCTTTGCTCGGGGAATCTTTCCAAAAAACCATCTGTGTAGGGAGGAAAAGAAACAATAGGAAAAGTTAAGAATTTAAATCTTTTAATGGAAGAGCCAGGTGTTGATATTCACATGGAGATGAAATGATTCCCAACTACGCTGCACCTCGCTGCCACTTCAGTAGAGGCTCCTGAACTGTGCAGCTTTCCACAGCATTTCATCCTGGCAATGAAGCAACCGTGACTTGATAAGCACGTGCTTGTAATAGCCCCATTTCACCCAACGTAAACAAAGCAGAGATGTGTCAAGAGTGAAACCCTCAAATTACAAGATTTGTTTTTCAGAGGTGGGAAAAAACCTACCACCCATCCATGCTCAATTTCATGCATTATTCACATTGTTTTGCACCCTATTGTATCTGCAGTTTAGCATATAAAACATTACAAACAGAACCTCATGCACACAGCTGCTTCTCAGTAAAGTCCTGCTCTGTGAGTCTGACTGCCTGGAAACTGGATACAACCTTGGACAAAGTTAAATTGTCTACTGTGGCCTGCACTCATATTTTAGTCATCAGGCCTCATAACCTGAAGTCAAAGAGATTAAATGCCTGGCAAGAAGCTCAAATCAGTCCACACTGAAGTCTCATGTCTCTACATGCAAAGTTTTAGTTGTCCAAACTGTCTGATGTCATCAACTCAAGAGACAACGAAGTAGTCCTGCACTGGTGGCTGATCATTACTGAACTTCCTTTGATACAGCATTTATTTCCCTATTAGCACCCAAAGATAATCAGTTGGAGTAACTACATAGTTTCCTTTATTATTCATGCCTCCTAAGGAGAAGCCAGCTATGCCCTAGCCATGACTTCCACAGTAGACAATATAGAAACTCTAAGTTATTTAAGATTAAGCACAAAACCATCACAATTTTAGTGCATAGAAACATTAAAAAAAAGGTAGCATTTGCAAAATGCAAGGGAAACACTGGTTGTTCAGAAACATATTAGCTGTAGAAACAATATCCTGTCTATGGATTGACCTATCCTGCACAAGGGGAAAGTGCATGCTGTATGAAAACCAATTTCTAGTCTCTTTTAGACCAGGTGGTAAGACACAACTACTTCAGCAGAGAGAACGGGCAGCTTCACTTGGCAGCTGGTTATTCCTGCAGCTTTGATTCCAATCTTTCTGACCCCTGCCAGAGCACTGTGATCAATGACAGGTATCATATGTCAGAAAACCAAGGCAGTTGCCAGAGTGGAGTTAGGTACAGACCAAGCAAGAATAGTTCCCTCAAGGTGTCTCTGCTTCATTTCAGAGGAGCACTGAGCTGGGCACGAAACTCAGTTCTAGGAAAGATGCTGATAATAGCTGTTTCAGTAGCCTATTTTCTTAGATTGTCCTGGCTATAGGAGAAGCTATCAGCTTCTGCACCACGGAAGACACATCTGAAATTCTTGGTAGCTGCACAGAAGTTCATGCCACAGGCTGACCAGCTCCGTGACACCAAGGGTGAATCTATCTCAGGCAACCAGATCGTCAGCACTTACTAACAGCCCGCGGTCACAGGATTCTTACCCACATTTACATTTGCATTTCCAGACAAATCCAAGATTAAAGGCTAACAAGGACTGAGTGGGAGGTCACATGGTATGGGAAAAGCAGAACCATCTTCACAAACAAAAAGTACGGTTTTAAGTTCCGAGTAATGGATCACACAGGATGGGAACACTCAGGACAGCCTATAACCATGCAGATCGCTGCCCTTAGAAGAGGGCGTCTTAGTAACAACAGCTCCACTTACAAAGTTTACTTTCTACAGTGATGGCTTTGGTGCAGCAGAAAGAAGTTGCAGAATCCTCCCTGAAACAGTTGTTTTCAAGAGAATTTGAAGCTTTCACAAAGTCACCAGCTCTTTCCCTGTAAGAGGAAGCTTTCTCTAGAGGTGAAGGACCACTGATAACTTGATTACCAGATTCTCCGGCTACTGGCAGCCCTTGTTCTTCTGCCTGGCTGTCTTCAGTATCTGCTCACCATAGAAGGCTACACAAAACCACATCCCTTTATTACATCAACATTGACAAGTCCACAGATGTATTTCTACAATATGCAACTTACTCAACAAAACAACTCTAGGCTAATGCCCAGTGTAAAAGGGGTATCCACTCCATTTAACGATGTAATTCCACTACAAAAAGCATTTTGGCACTGAAAAAGATACATCTTGTTTACAAACTTGGTTTCCATGACCACCTGGGCATGTTTTACTTGCTTTGCAAGTCTTGCTGGGTATGTTTTTATCCCCTGGAATGGAAAAGCTCTCTCATAACCATTCTATTTCCAGTGACAAAGAACTTCATGGCATTTAGTACCCCATGGCAGAGACAGCAGAGGAAGAATCCAGCTGTCTCTGGCTGCACTTTGTTGCCTTCAAAAATCAACCATGAGAAACCATTATGTGAAAATTCTTCAGAACACAAAGGTAGTATTTTGTTTCTTGGCCTTTTGGCACAATTGTCAGAATGATAAGAAAGTCCTGAATTTTGCCTCTGCCAAATGTTACAAAAATCAGGCTTTATATTATGATTTTAGGTATCTCGCCATAGTTCTTATAAAAAAAAATAATTATATTTAGTTGTCAAATACTTCTCAATTACTCACATGTGACTTGGAAATGAAAGACTCATCTTAAAAAAACACAATCCCAAACACCTCACCCATCTCTGTAAAATACAAGGAAAGCCTCAAAGATTTCAACAGAACACCTATAATCCTTCCTGAAGCCTCAGAAGTACAACCTGTTTTTCCCCTGAATTCCATGGAATCACTAAAAAGTAGAAGTGTACAATTTGGTTAAAGGCAGCAACACTCCCAAAGTAACAATAGCAAATTCTTAAGTTTTCAACCAGCTTTTTCTAAGGCACTTTAAATAAAAAGATTGAACAACTTTCACAGTTCTTGAACTCCCTTGCAGTTTTATGATGACTTTATCACTTTAGTCGTTCACAGTAAACAGACCTTGAATTCTTAATATTAAAAAAGATTAAAAGAAAGCCCATAGACAAAAGAAACAAAGGATGTTATTCTGAAGGGCTAGTGTCTACCTACAAACACACTTGAAAAGCATCTGTAGTGTTGTGCACATACAAATCCTTGCTCCAGAATGACTGAAAAAGTTAACAACAACAACAAGATCACAGCATGTCAAAAATCACACCTGGAGAACTAGGCTGAAGAAACAGACCACAGCATTCCCCCAGCATCCCTGTTGAAGGTCTGAGCTTGGTAACACTTGTCTCCAACCAGCTCTGTAATGTAGGTGAAACTCAGCCAGTCAGCGCTTACACATAAGTTACAACAGTGCAAAGTGAGGCTTCATCAGTCTCCCCAAGAAAGGCTGGTTATGAACACCTGATCATAAAGGTCTTCAAAATAATTTGTTTTTCATAAACACAAATTCTTCCCTTGCCCCCTTAAAGAGGGAACGACCAGTCCTGGAATTGATCTGCACTGCTGTGCCTTCACAGGAAGCCTTCCTGCCCAGAGCTTCCTGCAGCTCTTCTCGAGTATGTCTCCTTACATCTTTGCTTTGTTAATTGATGTGGCAATTCAGATTAACCCCTCAGAACCCAGGTGACTCAGTTGGAGACCGAGAGGCAACACATTTTCCTTTCAGCTTCACTTGCGAGTAGTTACAAAGCAAACTGTAAGATTTGCAAAATACAAGCAAGAAGAAACACTGTACTTAAGACAAGCTGTGGGGCTGGAGGATTCAAGTCTCAGATACTAGGACAGGATTTAAAGCCATTTTCAGCTACTTTCTTTCCAAACACTCTTGAAAAAACTCTCCTGACACCTTCCCACAACATGATTTGATACTAGCCTGAAAAAAGGAACATTCTCTTTCTCACTCTGGGTCAGCTGCCCGCAATTTGCCTTTTGTATGACCTGTGTGACTACTTGGAGAGCTCTGCATTACAGCTCAGCAAACACTATGCTATAAAAACTTTTGCATAATTTCCCAGGGTTGTTCGTGTACTAGCTAAGACTCCCAGCATTGCTGACACATGGAGCTAACTCTACCCAGCTGCCATCAGCAGTTTAAACGTCTTCAGAAAAGGTCCAATTAACTATGCTTAAAAACCACAACCAAATTCACCCACTTGCAGGTTCAGATATTGTTCATTCCCCTTTGATATCAAAAAGTGAAAGTTTGACAGCTCTATCCCTCTAAAACAAAACACCACGGATGATTTCAGACCAAACTGATCACCACCACAGGAGACATCACCACGGTGTAACTCAGATGCCTGCAGAACTGTTATGAGAAGACAGACATACAATGATTCAGATCAATGAGAGAGAAATTGCAGCGTACATTTGTGTCCATGCCAGTGGACTAGCACAAGCAGAGTAAACCAGACATGCTACTGCAGCAGACAAGGCTTTACACAATTTCAGAATTTTCTTGTGCATTCTCACTTCCCTTCCCACTTGGCTGCACGAAAGCACTGTACCACCGCTCCTCCTCTGGGCACGGTCCCTCAGAAGCTTCCTTTTGTTACATCGAAAGAGCCCTTAGAAAAATATTGACTGGATTTAACTGCAATGTCTTTGTGATATAATTACAGCCAACTATTAACACAGCAATCATCATTTTTTGTGGGTAACTGGAACACTACTGCTCCTCATAAAAACCTGACGACAGGTTTTGCCGCTCCTTCCTAAACCTTTTTTCCCTTTTGAACCTGTTACCTAGAGCTTACTGTTCTCTTGTTCAGACATTTAAGGATATCAAAGGTTGGCAGAACAAGAGTTTAGCAGAATATGAAATACATGAACTGACACAAAAAAAACAACCAGTAAGATCAAGAACGCTTATCAGCCAAGCTCTACTTACGGATGTGGTTTCATTTCTATGTAGTTCTTGGGAATGAAGCCATCTTTTCCATTGAGTTCTGCCTTGTACCAATTCTGATCGCATTCTTCATTCAAAACCTGAAGGAAGTAAAACAAAAAAATAAGCTTACTGCATTTCAAGGTACCACAGAACTGCTGAAGGTATAGCTTATTCTTCCCATTCTTGTTTCAAAGACTGCTCTTGTAAGACAAGCCTATTGAAAAAACAGTGCTAGTCATCCCACTCCACTGCGTCTCACGAGCGCTCAGAACTGTGGTAAACAAAAAGTTGGACAACTAATTTAAAATAGCCAAAGGATTTTTAGTGCCAACCTCCTATGTTTTAGTAAGAAAGTCACTGTAAGTCCACAGGTACTTTAACAACATAACTAGACAGAGATCTGTGCCAAAGATTAAGTTGGCTGTCATCACAAAAAAAAAATAAAATCTGTCCTAAGTCTGCAATCCAAGAACTTCTGATTCTTTTATCATTTCTATTGACCACTTCTTCCTGATTTCAGCTGACAAATCTGATGCTTTCAGCATAAATGTGACTTCATCTAGACCCCAAACAAACAAAAAACCCAAACAAACAAACAAAACCCCCCAAAACTCTCCCTTGTGACAACATTAGCACAGGGCCAGATGCAGCTAAAACTCTGACAGCCTCAGATGGCTTTGCTGATACAAGCTAAAACCAGGTTAAACCAGATGTCAGAACAGGGATTTGCCTGTTGAGCATTGTATATGTTAATAAAGCAAATTAAAGGCAAACCCAGCAAATGTAGATGAAGTGTTTCATTTTTTCTGCTTTTAAAGGGACTCTTCTCTAGTGTAACTTCATTCTAAAACTGAATGAAAGATCAGGAGTCACAAGAGCAGACCCATGTGAATAGGTAGCTTTAAAAATCATGAATTACTACTTCAAAGCATACTTGCTCTAAAAACTTTGGTGCTTTCATCTTCAGAGTTTGTCAACAGTCCAGTGCAACAGGCACTGGCACACTGTCTGTAAGTAGCCTCTCAAAGTAGTAGCATCTTCTATAAATAAAGGCATGCTATAGCTTGAAGCTATTCCTCCTCAAAAGGATTTTATTTGGTGTTGGAAGTAAACAGTTAACAGAATCTGCCCCCCCCTCTTGAAAACTAAGCAGCACAACCACACTTTTCCCCGAGTACTGTCATTTCTTCTCATCTTTCTGAGGTTAACTTTGCAACAATGGCCAACAAAAATCTTGATCTGAGGGTTTTTTTTTAAAAGATAGGTATGCTTCAAGGCTCAAGTCACACAGGTATCCCCCGATTAGCACTGCCTGAATGCAGGAAGATAAGGAAATGCAAAGAGAAAGACAACCTGAACTCAGATCTAGAGATCACATCCTACATACACACGCAGCTATGGTGAAGATATCCACCAAAACCTTCATAAGCAATTATTGCTCCTTCTATTTTTTTTCCTCTTGTCTCACAATGTTTCTATTTTGAAAGGTTTATGAGAAGAAATAAAAAAAGGAAAAGTAGCCAAGAATTTGCAAGTGCAGGCTTTAAAATTCTTACCGCTGACAGAAGTCTGTCAGAAAATTAAACTCTGAAGATCAGTGTTTGCTGCTTTTCAAAAATATACGAGATAGCAACACCCTAATCTGCCTCATTCTTGACTGCTACATATAAAAGAAATGAAAATCCAGTGAAGAGAACAGAACCTGCGTCTCCTCAGTGGGTAACAGTTACCCAGCTGCTCCTTAACTCCCAGCCCAAGAGGCTGAGGGTAGGATGTACATCCCCCTGGTGCCAGCACTTCCATCGGGGAACTAGCACAGGACCAGAGTCACATCTACAGAACTTCAGCTGAACAAAGATAGGTACCTTTCTGGCCCATTTCAAGATATATTCATTTGAAGAGACTTTAATACTTAAAAGATCCCATGTACTTTTATATGGATGAAAATATTCAAGCTATCTTTTGTGCAGTCACTGCTCTGGGCTTCCATTTATGTATTTACAAGCACCATTTTCACACTCATTACAGTTCAGTCATTGAGCAAGAATAATCTGACCACAGGTCAGGAGCAGTTCAAGTGTGGTTCCGCTACAGCTCCGAGGTGAAAGCTTGCACATGGAGAGCTGATGCAGATCAGCTGATGTCTGCCGAGTTGCCTTTAAGCGAGCAAATGGCGCCCATTGCTCACAACTGCTGTACTGACGGCAAGACAGCACTCTCTACAGAAACTGATCCAGCTCTAGGAGAGGAAATGCAGGTAGATGACACCAGCAGGCAGCTCTGGGACATGGAGTGGGGTGGGTGAAGGTTAAAAATGGGTATGTAAAAAAGCCTAGAGATTACAGAGACAAAGGGCGTAAATATAAGCCCAGATCTGCAACTCATTTATAGAAATTTTTTGGCACATAGCTTGAATGACCAGGACATTTGGTTATTATACACCACAGCCTCCATCACTGAAGTCATTTACAATACATCACCAACAATCACATTTTGATGCGACTTCCAATAAGCCAAATCTTAATCAGCATTGTGCATTCCTTCACCAGAGACCGTGCACTTCAAACCCTTGATAAGGTTGTGTACCGCTCACTCATTTCATCACCATCAGAGAGCAGTTAAGGGATACAGCAGCCTGTTCTTGTTCCAAGAATAAAAAGAAATAGGTAAATTGTAGCTTCATACTAAGGACATCACCACGTATTTGTGCTTTTGGCAGTAGGTATTAAAAATGATCAGAAATTCTAATGCCCAAATACAAATTACTTTAATGAGTTTTATCTTTCTCTGAAGATATGCTAATAGATTTGGAGGAGCCAAAACACATAGGGCTTGGGGTACTCATTAATGTTTGGCCAGAAGCCAACTGCCAGCAAGGGAGCATTGCTGAGGAATGCGTTAAGCTTTGTGACCAGAAAAGAAATAGCTGGATAAAAGGCATAGGAAGGTGAACTGCCTACGCAGAGGCACGTACAACCTGTTCAGGGGACTTCTGCTGTAATACTGAATCCTCCACCCCCTTCAGTGGTTTTGTTTGCTCCAAGGACTTTTTGCTGCTTCACAGCCAGGCTGACGTATCTTCACAGCCAGTTGTCCTTTCTAGGATCATTTTAAGCAGCTGTCACAGCTCCATTCACACCCTGGCAGACAGCCAAACTATCCATGCTCTATATTATATACCAGAGCACTTATACACACTCAGTCACCCTGTAAACAGCCCTGCTTTCCCTTTCCTGGGTCTTTCAGTGTGTACTCCTCCAGAAGCAATGGAACATACTGGAATTTTTATTTTATTTTCTTTTTACAAAGCTCTACATTCCTGTGTTATTTCAAGGAGTCACCTCCACAACACAGATGTCAACAAAATCACTACTTCTGACTGTGTCTCAAGCAGACACCACTGGAGCTGCTCCCAAAGCTCAGTCAAGCAAAAATAACTTGTACTGAAGTCCCTGAAATCCTGGACAATTTTGCAGTCACGTGCACAAGGCTGGAGTTTTGGTGTCTGCTATGAAGTTACGTAGCTGTTATTTTGACAACTTCAGAAGGGTCATGTAAAATTTCAGTTTAAAAAAAACGCCCCAAATATGCCATTAACATTCATTAGTGAAATACAGCTAAAAATTAAGTCAGGAACACACGTAAGAACTCTGCACTGGTGTATCCAGGTTAGAGGTAAACATGGGACATTGCTCTCTCTCTTTAAATCCTAAACCCACTGAAATGAAACAACTAACTTGAAGTAAACCATTCTGCTGCAAAACATTTGAAGAAAATCCTCCAGTAAATCCATCTATCCCACACCTCCAACTGGCTTCCAGGTGATTTCCAAATAATAAATATTATCATCTGGATACTTAAAAAACAGTGCTGTGCCTTGAAGAAAGAAAGAAAAAAAAAAATTTACTGAAGTACAGTAAGATCTTCCCAGACTTAGCAAAGCTGTAAAATGCAGTTTACGTACTGCATGTATCACTGGATTTTGCCCGGGAAACCTCCCTGATACAAATAAATACAGATAAGTAACAACCCCCAAATTTAAAGATTCACTACTTCAAACTGAGACAGCCCTCAGAGTCTGAAGAAAATCTAGAAGGCATAAACATTTATCTTAAGAACTGTTCTTTGTATAGGTCAAAACATAAAGCATTCCTTCGTGGCCAATCCCCGTCTGCTATAGATCTAATCAAGCCTATGCCAGAGTGACTCTTCCTTTCACGCTGGGGCATCTGCGCCTGAAAGGAGGAAGGAGGAAGGGTATTTTTAGCCACGGCATTTGAACACATACTGCCATGTGATGGCCTCAGCCTGTAGTCAGCCCTCTTTTACCGCAATAGTGGCTCAACTGCTGCCCCTCAGTTTCCTAGTTTGATAATAGATCTCTTATCAACAAAAGCCCATCTGTTCCCATGGGAGTGGATGAAAGGCACTGCTGGAGAGTCCCACAATAAGGCAGTTCCCAAGGGTTAGCTACAAGAGCTCACCCACAGCAAGCATCCCCAGCCATTTTCAATTCCATGCCCAGGAAGTAGTCTTAAGTACAGCTTTTCCACTCTCGAGAGCTGCTGCACACCAGTCTTGAACCTCTCAAAGCCAACAACCTTCAGGAACGTGAAGGCAGGAAACTGGAACATAACAAGGTATCTCAACTCTAAAGCTGACTCCCATGGTGCAAACATGAAACTAAACGTAAGGCCTCAAACGTACTTATGTGCTTGTGAATTCAGACACATTGATCAGAATGCTTGGTGTTTGGAAACACAAAACCCAAAAAACTTGTTCAGAGAGGTCTCAGAGTCCCAAAACCTTATAGTTCAGCCAAAACTCAATCTGTGCGAACTGAAACAGAAGGTAAAGCAACTGCTCAAGTACAACCTGTTAGGTGACGATGTGAGTGTTCTCCATGACAAAGTTGTGCTGACACTGCCATGAAGAAAACAATGCAGGATATTAAAAACACTCCCAGTGTCTCAGAAATCCAAGGAAAATGCTCATGACACTCACACTAGGACAGGAATTAAAATTTTAAAAGTGAGCAAGTGATTAAAAGGCAGCAAATCTGCAGCTTAATTTTTAAGCCTGGAAATTACTTGTCCCATGGTGGAACATTGCTTGGTTCTCACTCTCCATAGCTGTCCTTTAACACAGATTTTCCTTTCAGAGAAAAACAGCTCTTCTTCTGCCCCAGGAAGAAGGACTAGCTGCAAAAGTAGCAAGCACGCACCGCTTCAAGAGAAGCTACACCTGGAATCTACAGAGCAAGTACAACACAATCCATTATACAGCATTTTCCTTCCCCACAAACTCATGGCAGGATATCCCAATCCATCTTTTCAGGGTTTTGTAGAAGACAACCCAAGACACTGCCTGGTAACCTGTGGCGCCCTGTCTCATCCTGATGTTGCATGAAATCCCACGAACAAGTAAATTCTCCTCACTCTGGCTGCCTAACACCATCAACGAGGCGGCTGCACAGAGGAAATGGCAAATGGCATCGTAAGGAAACCTGGGGTAATCTGCATGTCAAAATTGCAATTCAGGCCAAATCAGAATTTTTCTCTTCTTGGTTAACTCATCATGACACACAGTCTGGGTAATTTTAAGTTAGCTGAAAGCATTCAATGCAAAAAGGTACATTAGACAATTAAGGTGACTAGCTCAAGAACACGTGACTGATAAAACATTTGAGGCTTTTCCTTAAATTCAGTTTATCAGAATCCCATGTAGGAAATGCAAAATATCCTTCAGATATTTTGCAAATGCAAAATATCTTTCAGATGAAAGCCTAAAGCACCGTGTGTAGACGCGATTGAACACTGTGAATACTTGCTCCCTAAGTGGATATAAGAAGCTGTGAAAACACTTACCAACCATTGAGCAAGCGCTACTGGAAACAGCCAGAGAAAGATTGTTTCTTGAACTGCACTGAGCTATCACGTATTATGATATAATAGCTAAATAATGCACAGAGGTGGAAACATAATGCACTAATGGTTTATGGATACAGGTTTTCATTTTCACCTTCACCCCAATTCTCATCATTACTTCAGAAACACTTCTTCCATGCTTATCTTTTTATAGGTGCAAGATGATGTCACGGTTTAGGGTCAGGGCAGCCCGCTATAACAGACGCTCTCTGTTAACCCCCCTCCCGCCCCAAAGTGGAAGAGAAAGGGAATAAAGGAGAGACTGAGCGATTAGAATAGGAAACCAGAACAGCTTTAATGAAAACTAAAATAATA
>JANHFX010010843.1:10242-29160 GCA_027560015.1 Chloroceryle amazona | reverse complement strand
GGCAATTACATCACAATCACCACTGATGCTGTGGAGCAGGCACCAGGAAAGTCCCAGACTCCAACAGGAGCTGTGTTCAGGAGCTGGATTCTGACACTGGATTCAGGAACACACAGATTGTGATGGAAGGCAGAATGGACAGAGGCCCCCTCTGATGCCAGCCATTGAAGAAGTGAGCAAGAAGACAGAAGAGGAACTGAGTCAAGTCAAAACAGCACAGGACCCTACAGATCCCTCTGCTTTGTACTGAATATGATGTATATAGGATGGATCCCTCGCTGGTCAGTTTGGGGTCACCTGCCCTGTCTGTTCCTCCCTGCAGGTGCGGCCTTTCACCTTCCTGCACCCCCCAGTGTGGTACACAAGATCCAGCAGTGGCCTTGGTCTGCACCCCAACCCCTGGTACTAATTCTAAACATGGGGCGTTATCACTGCGGGCAGCAAACACTGCCTGGGAAAACAGGCTGCTGACTTCAGACAGTGCAGTGACTTAGAACTGAGCTGAAAAGTAAAATAAAAATTCATAACATCTTCCCACCCCAACAAACACGAAGGGCCCTTCTTCCCCATTCCTCAAGTGGTGCTTTTGTCAGAAGCCTTATCTGAAGTGACTGTTACTTCAGCACAGCTCACACACTGCCTTTTCATACCAAGAGCATTTTCAGCAGGCCAAGCAGCTGAAAGCAGGAAGCCAGAAGGGCAAATTGTGAAGTTGTGCAAATCAGAAGGCTAGTATCTAGGTTATGTACTGCTGTCTTTAGACATATTTTCTTCTTAAAAAAATGAAATTGTCTCCATTTGTCTTGAAGGAACCTGGACATCTAGTCCAAAGTAAAATACAAGACAAAGCTGAAAGACAGCAAACCAAAAATGACAATGAAAGTCACAGGACACAGCCACTCCAGGATCTAAACTTCTTTCCAAGCTGTAATTAATACAGTCCTCCAAATCTACTCATCACTGGGGACTCATTCTGTGTGTTTACAGAATAGGTAAATCCAGAATTCACCTAACCTTCAGTGAGGACTGATGGAAGAAAGGAATGTAGCTAGGAATTAGCATTGAAGCTTTCACTTCCAAACCACTTTGGTTATTTTTTTCATGAATACTTGAGGCAAATTTACATTAGCTGAGGTACAATGAAGTCTAGCCACAAGGACAGAACTCGGCACAGACTAACCATGCCTCTCAGGCCTTGCAAGTCTTGTACTACTCCTCTGGCAAAAGCATTCACTTATTAATACTTATTTATTTAAAATAATAGGAGAAAGAAAGAGATGTAAAAAAAAGAACAATCTAGACAACTCTCTTTACCTATGATTCACTTTTTTTTTAGGTTTACATGGCACAAAGGAGGGGGAAAAAAGCCAACAGAATTTTTAAGTATATTGTAGTGATCTCCAAATTGCCTCATGTTGATTCTGGAAAGAGTCAATAAAGCTCAAGGTACTTTGCACAGGTCTCATCTTCAATGAAGTTGCCCTCTGTGTAGGAAGTTTCCAGCAGCACAAACACAGAGGTGAAGTGGTAATAAACTCACCAGATCTACCCATCTTGCTTGTGAAGGATCGTGAGGCGCCAGCCTCGGTGACTACAGAATCCTCTTCACATTAGTCCTCCCACTACTACCACTTGTAGACAGGTTAGGCTATAGATACCACAAATTGTGTATTTTCAAGAAGAAGGTTAATGCAAAATCTCCATTACAGAAAGAATGCAGTAAAAATCAGCATTTGTGATTTTAGAACTAAAAAATAGCTTTGCAGAGCTCAGAGTAGCTACAGTTTGTGTTCAAATTAGGCTGCCCTCATCTAAAAGGCCCCTGAGTGTTTCAGCAACAGCAGGGACTCTCAGAAGTGAGATTCATTTCATGTTCAGCATCTTTTATGGTGCTGAAGCGAATTCTGACAAACTCCGTAACGTAAGGATGACTGTTCAGCATTTGGATATTGCAGTGACTGCAATGCCTCATTTCAGGGCTTGATCAAAATGGAATGCAAAAAAGGGAAAAGATTGTTATCACAGCCAAAACTCCACAGCTTGCCTTGCACACACAGAAAGCAGAATGCTACGGGATGTGCAAGAAGAACTTCTTAAATAGAGGAAGGGGAGTGTTGTTTTTCCCTAGGAGACCAAGGGTTAGTTTACAGTGACTTAAGACCAGGACCAGACGCCTTTTATAACTAGCTGTAGTCCTCAGGATGTTATCACGGAAACAGAAGACAAAACATCCTTCCTTAATCTCAAACCGAAGCCGCATCAAATTTGGAAGCACTGCAGAGCACGGCATTCCAGCAGTTTGCTGTTGGGCAGTGTGGATTGGTTTACTGGGGTACTAGTGGGGATGGTCATTTGCTTGCAAATGAGCCTCTTTCCTCATTGAATATTTAAGTAGTAAACAGATTAGCACCATTTAATTTAGGTTTTAAGCAGGGTCCCAAAAGAACCACCATCAGCGAAACAAACTGAAGAACAGATCAAGCTGTGAGGTCTAGAGAGCTCTATGCCACACCCTCTCCTTTTTTACTGACCAAAGAAAACAGCCTTGAATTCTGAGTAAAAACCCACTCAGTTTGGGAAAGGTTCAAAATCCAAAACCACACCCCAAAATATCCCACATGCATATACACACACCTGTACATAAAGAACAGCTTATATCTTTTCTTATGCATCTAAATGAACTCTCAATTTTGAGAGACAAGAGTTTCAATGAACTACTTTTACCTAGTGGTCAGAGTAACGTCTCCTGGTTTCTATTCCTGTACCTGTTGCTAATGCAAGTGGTGTACATTCCAGGCCCCCTTAAAAGAGGGGCTGTTTCTAGCTATGCCCTCAAGTTTAGCAGTGTGGATACCAGGCACAAAACACATCTGTTATTGTATGCTCTCGACTATTTATCCAAGTACAACCAACTACAACTTTTCAGACCTTTAATGAAATCAAGGCTTTTGTAAAAGCGCTTGGCACAAGCTCTGAGGGATGAAGGTCAGAAGTCACTCTACTAGAAAATAATAATAATAGTAATAAAAGCTATCGAACATGCAGTGAGAGTGCTTCAGAGTCACTCTCAAGCTTGACACAAACACTGCAGAAATATCAGCAGTCTTGTGGCAGTTTGCAAGCATAAAATCATACACTTCTCACTTCTCTCATCGTGCTGTTGTAAACCATTAATTAAGAGCAGAAAAACTGAAAAAGTAATGAAGAACAAGCAATCCTAAACACGTGCTTGTCATTCCAGCTGTGGTTGCCCTTTCAGAGCTTTACAATACAACTGAAGCTGATCACATACAGTGAAAGTGAAAAATACCCGGGGGAAATACGCATGCATGGCAGTCCGTAAGTCAGACTGGATTCACAGCTTGGGAAATCCATTCTTAATCTGCTTTGCATAACAGTTTTACTTGAATAACCTATAGTTTCTATTTGCATGTGTCCTATTTTGTCCTGACCTCCCTTTCTAAAATGCACTGCCAGAGAATGCATTTCTCACCACCTCTGAGGAGGGAGATACACCTCTTTCTCAGAGACGGGAACAATTCCTCTGCGACTCCTCAAGGACCAGAAGGCAGAGTTCCTTGCTTAGGTGCCCCACACTTTGCCTTCAAATGCACCGCAGCAGCCAACACGACTAAAACATTGAGTAGAGGACAAGGAAACATTCCTGTATCACTGAAGAAGGAGATATTGCAACAGTAAAACAGCCCCTAATTATCTCACGCTTGGTACCCCAAATGTCAACAGATATAAAATACCCCAAACTCCACTCTATAGAATTAAAGATAAGAAATGCCAAAATTAAGACAGTCATGCTTTCAATTCCAAATGGATAACGTACCATTATCTCTCTTATACTAAAGAATCTTAGCAAATCCAACATTTCACTCATGTACTTTCATTCTTAACTCCTGCTTTTCCTAGCACACAAACTTGAGAAATTTCCTTGTCACTTTTAAACAGATAGGAATGGCGATTGTAGAGTGACATCAAGCAACCACACCATGCAAGAGCTCCTCTATTATAACCATTCTAATGCTTACATGCAACCGAGCTGCTCTGATGGATGTAAGCAGTTGCAGGTTAAAGTCTAAGAGGATGTATTAAGGAAAACAAACTGCTCAGGAACAGCTGAAGTGTAGACCTTCAAAGCAGGTGACTGCAGCCACCAGAGCTGAATGTTCACTTGGCATCCTGCAAAAATACCACACTCTGTGAGGCAACTCCACCCCACCACTGGCAGAGCTGGGCAGAGGGAAAGACAACTACTAGTGGAACTACTCAGCTTTGATCAGAAATGTAGTGTATGCGACTAGAGGGCGGTTTTAGAGACTTCAAACTGCAGTGCACCACAGCCAAGGCCTTACATGCACCAAGGGGAAGAATTTATTTTCATGTTGTACTGGTATTGTCTGTACATCTCATTACAAGTTTTGCTTGTCTGAAGAGTGTGACATCACACTGATTTCAACTAGTTTTCCACTGTAATGTTTGGGGTATTTTCAGAGGAACCGATACCTACCTAGTTATTTCCCATCCTTACTGGTGCAGTTGATTATTTCTGTCTATGTGCAGGACAGGACATTAGTGTTGAACATCTTCCTGGTTTTATAATACATTTCTTCAAACCATCAAGATAGTTTTAAATTGTATCTTCAGTGTGCATAAGCCCAACTCAATTAATAATCACCACAAATATTATAAGCATGCTCTATCTATTCATCACCCAGTTCATTAACACAACATTAGCATACCAAAGATTATATTGTGGAAAGACACTCAGAGCCTTCAAGTGCAACAGTGAACCACTGCTATTCAACATGGATTGTGGTGTCTAAATATCTTTACAATCCCTCCTTATAGTAGGTTTCATCTACATGAGGTCTCCCTGGTTGCTTATTAGTCAGGCTGTCAATGTCCACAGCCTATGAGGCTTAATATCCCAAGATGCACTGGCAAATTCAAATGACTAAGCAAGTGACTAAAGACAATATAAAAAAAACCAGTCTTGATGTGTCTTGAAAACCTGAAAAAAAAGGTAAAGAAAAAATATACATGCCTTGCACTGGCAACCAGACTACTTGGTGAGAAGCAAGACAGATACCAATGTTAACTCCCCACTGCAAAGCTCACAGAAAAAAAAAAAAAAAAAAAAAAAAAAAAAAAAAGGGGAAAGGTTACAAAAAACACCAACAAAAACCCAAACAAATTCAAAAGGAAAAAAAAAAATATACAAGCCTGCCCCTGGCAACCAGACAACCCGGTGAGAAGCAAAACAAAAACCAATGTAAACTCCCCCCGGCAAAGCTCACAGAAAAAAAAAAAAAAAAAAAAAGAAAGAGTGTAAAGGTTGCCTAAAACCACTACCAAAACCCAACTACATTTCAGTGGGAAATAAAACCAGAAGCAGTATCTGCTACATTTTAAAACACAGTAATAAATTACACAACCTGCAAAGGCCTTAAAGAAAAATTTCAAGTGTTCAAAACACAGACTTTTGTTTTTTTGCTTTCAGATGAAATAAATTAATTTGATCTGCAGCAGCTGCTCTGTTTTTTCCAGTGCAAAATCTATCACAACCACACAAGCAGAAGGTCCGATGTGTTTCAAAAGATCAAGAGCCAGATTCCTGACAATTATTAACAACACTGGGGGGGAGCTTTTGCTGCAATTGAAGATTACCTTGTAAATATATGCCAAGTTATTTTTTTTCATTACATGCACGTTTTGTTTAAACTGTTTTACTACAGTATTTACTATATGCATTCATTTTACAGTGAGGACAGTTAACAGAGCAATAAAAACCTTTCTGCTTTTAAGATTTAAAGGCTTTAGGATTCTACTAGCATAGAGCCTTGCATTTAATATTGATTGCTCAATAATTTATAGCATTATAAATTTTACAGAATGTGAAACAGTCTTACACAGCTCTTTGACAAAAGATATCAGGAATAGTATTTGACAACTAATTATCTATAGAAAACTTCCCTAGGCTAATTACACCTGATATGCCACATTAAGTATACACTTATATTTGAAAAGCTATACAACACTTTATTCTGATATTACTGAACTTTTGTACACTTCAAGTTTCTTATTGATGGTCCTCAAAAAACACAGCTGTTAAACTGTGCCTTGAAAGGTGGAACATTTACTCAACTAAACCCAGAGATACACGCCAAAATCCAGATGATTTAAGCCTACATCCAGGAATGAGGATGTTTGCAGGCATCGCTCAAAACAGTCAGCAATTAAATTGTTAATCTTGCTATAGTACAAATCTTGACTTCGGAAAGAACAATCTTACTAGTTAATTCACACTTTTGAGCATGAATTCCTGCCCAGATACAAACTCAGAGGCTACACTATCAGTTTGTAGTGGCTAGATGTTGGCAGCAGTACTGTTTGAGTTGGTTTGTGCAGTCGCTGCTGTGCGGCTGTACCCTCCCACACTCGCTCCGTGTGGTGGTTAACATGCACTCAGATTGGGGAACTGATCTGACAGCAGCACAGTTCAGGGAAGTGATGTATTTTTCACCTCTCAGTTGAGTGGTTGGCCACACAGACGGCTATACCAGCAAGTGCAGGGTACAACTCTGGAACTGAACAAGCCATGGAGACGGGAAGGAAAGGAACAGGGCAGGACTGCTTGAGCAGGCACTGCCATGAAGGAAACACCCTTCATTCCAGTTTCAAAAGACAGAAAAAAGGCCTCCTCTACAATTCTTGCAATAAACAACCCTGAAACTCACATATGCCAAGAATTAGCAGTTCTGCTTGCTTAAAATTTTATCTAGGCAGACTTAAACAGAGCAGACTACAGGAAGAGGTGGAGGAGAGTTCAAGAAGGAGCACATGGGTAGTTTTGCAAAGGGGTAGCAAAATTCCAAGACTCAACTGATGTTAAGTGTAGAAGGGAAACGGGGAAGCAGGAGGGAGGGACTCAGCTGAGCCTTACAGAGGTATTCTTATCACTGGTTTATTTGTGCAAGTGGTAAGACAGCTTTCTTACAAGCTTTATACAAGCTGAAGCTGGGACCTTTAGCGGGTAATATGGAAAGAAAAGTTACCTTCAGGTCAGCCAGCCAGGTTAAGCTAAGCTTCACACTGATCCTGGCAAGAGACATCTGAAGGTTTCTGCAGCATAGACAGAAAAAAACACAGACCTTATGCAGAAAACAGCTATCAAATTCAGAGACACTTAGAAGAAATACTGGTGGGCTGAGAGAGTCTCTTTTTCTGCTCCATGAATTCAACAATGACAGCTGTTGGTCCTTCTGACAAGTTTAATTCTTTATGGGTTGCGTCACTGACATACATAGCAAAAGTCATCCCTTCCACCCAGTGACACACTGTAAAACTGCGCACGAGAAAGAGCAGGCCCTTAGGACTAGATGTTTAAAAATGACATGTTAATACCATGTCAAATCTTTTAGACATAGGATGTCAAGCAAGTGTTAACTGCAATAACCTTTCTGCAGCAACTGAACAATCAATATTTACTAATTTCTCACACACCTACAACAAGCATGTGCTTTTCTGCAAGTCCCTAGAGCATACTCTGCAATTTGCATTTGAAAGTACAGAAGGAAGCAGAGCCCTGGTTCTGCTACCTTGAGACAGCTGCCTTAAATGTCATCAGGATTCAGTTCAGAGCCCAGCTGCAAAGGCTGACCACTTTGACCAATGAAGCTGAAGTCTACCATTTCCTGCTCCCACTGAGAAGGTGTTACAGCCTCAGTGATCCAAGAACAGTGTTATCACCACCTGTAGGAGCTACATTTTCCCCAATTTCAAAATGCACCTGTAACTCCCTACCCATGCATTTCAATATCAGTCCTACTGAAAAAGTAAAGAAAGTGGTGTTAAAATCTCATTTTAAGATGAGCAAGGAAAGTTCCTTTTAAAAAGGTTCACATCAGGTTTTAAGGGCAATTGCTGCAAAGCAACATCAGTGCTCTAGACAGGATCTGGAAATCCCTCCACAACCAACTTCCAGGCCACAAAAAGAAGCTGTATTTCCTATTGTTGTTTGGATGGGCAGCAGCAGTTGCATCTGCACCTTTGGTGGGAAGGCATAATTTAGCTTCGGCCATAAAGGAACACATAGTCCAACGGGGGCTACAAGGATGCTGAAGGGACTGGAACACCAGCCTTATGAGGAAAGGCTGAGACACCCAGGGCACTTTGGTCTGGAGAGGACTGAGAGGGGATTTGATAAATGTTTTAAATATCTGAGGGCTGAGTGTCAAGAGGAAAGGGACAGCCTCTTCTCACTTGTGCCCTGTAATAGGACAAGGGGAAATAGATGTAAGCTGGAGCACAAGAGGTTCCACCTTAACATGAGGAGGAACTTCTTTACTGTAAGGGTCACAGAGCGCTGGAACAGGCTTCCCAGAGAGGTTGTGGAGTCTCCTTCTCTGGAGGTTTTCAAACCCCACCTGGATGTGTTCCTCTGTGACCTGTGCTGGATTATATGATCAGGGGGATTATATGGCAGGGGGGTTGGACTTGAAGATCTCCAAGGTTCTGTCCAACCCCTGACACCCTGTGATACCTGTGATAAAATTCAGCAGGCATACTGCTGAACAAAATTATAGAAGCACTAGTAGAACAGCAGACACAGATCTTCATTAAGCAGACTTCACACATTGCCAAATGCAAAAGATTAACTAGCGATAGACCAGAAAACAGACCTTAGAATACTGCAGAAAGCCCTTCCACCTTCTACATTTTAAAAAAAATCCACCTCCAATCTCAAGGCTTTATGAATCTTTCAGATTTAAGGCTTACTGCACTTGTCTTAAACCAACAGATACCACAAATTAAAGACTCATCAATGCAGAGCTTCTGCAACTCTGCTTATGCAGGAGTCTTACGGTTCTTTATTTTATAGAGCCAACCCTTTATTCAGGCTGACTGCACTCTATCCCCTGCTTTGCCAAGAATGAAGTTCAGGGGAGGAAAAGTTCTGCATTTGCTACAGGAAGGGTTCACTGTGCTCATCCAAATTATCCTCCTCTTACAACAGAGGAGACATGACTCATATCAAGCGTCAAAGTCACCAAATTGTCATCATCTTTATTTTTTCTTTCCACCCTTTACAGTTCCTCACAGAAATTATTACTGGGGGTGTCCCAGCAACAGCTCTTACATCACCATCTATTCCCCCTTCCTCCTCCACTGCCCCAAATGGAACAGGCATGCTATCACTAGGCCAACTCATGCAATTCTTTATTCTTTGCAATTTCCTACCTCTCATTTGAAAAACAAATACTTCTCTGTTATCTAAAAATATATGAAAACATTGCCAGCAACTCAGCACTGAAAGCAAAACAACCATCACCACCCAGTGCGAATGCACAATAGAAGCAGCATTTTTGGTAAGGCAAATTTTTAAGGAGTTATTGAGAGCAGCAAGAAAAATAATTCAAATTATGAAAAGAAAGGGCTGCTCTGTAATCATTGAGAAAACATTGCTCTGACATCATGGGACTCAGCCAAATGTATTGCTCAAAGGCAGGACTGAAGACTGCAGCTCGACAGGAGCAAAAGCGTCCAGCAGCGTCTCATGCCGAAGCTCGTCTCCTATCAGTGCAGACAGCAGAACTACTTTAAACCAAATCAAGGACAACCTTAGCTAAAAAAACAGCCAACCAAAATCATCAACAACAAAAACGCAACAAACCCCTCTCCACTGCTGGCTTTCCTCCCTGGCCGGTTCACAGTGCACTCTACAGATGTCTGTACTAGCACAAGCAAGAGTGACACACAAAACAGCACATCCTGTTTGTGGAGCAAAGACATGTCCCCAAGGCAGTGATTCCACACGTGAAGTTTGTGACAGAGCTACGTTAAGCTTCTTTCCTCCACCTATTCATTTTCACCTCTGCACTCTCCATCCCCACCCTGTGCTGGCCCAAGTGTTTGAGAAGATAGTCAAGACGGAACAGGGTGAAGAAAAGAGAATCTGCAAGGGCTTCATTTTTGCCAACTTAGTCCCAATGGAGCTCAGTCAGTTACGTGACTTTTGTACCAGCACAGCACGGGAATTAGCAACTAGAGGAAAACTTCAAGTGGTCCCTGTACTACAAAACAATGAAGCCTAAGTCAGTTATACACTCAATGGTCTCTCAGCAGCTGGGGCAGCAGCTGAAGTGGTGCTCCTCCATCGCATGCATCCCTTTAAGCAAAACCAGATGTAACAATACAGATCAGTCTACAGAGAGACAATCGAGATGACCCATGAAAGCGACAGAACAAACACAGGAGAAGAAACTTGCTTCCTTCTATCCCAGCTTTGATGTACTAACACATCTTTTCCCCTCCCCTGTCCTCCAAATGCAACTTCAGGACAGGAACTGGCAAATATAATTGATGTTCAGACCAGTAGAACAGAGCAATATTCAAATGCTTCAGAAAGAGTTCCCTCCAGTATCTAATCTGGAAATCCATCAGTGTACTACAATAAAATCTCAAACACCCTATGAAACTGTACAAACAGGAATTACAATAAAATAATCTCTTAAAGACAAGAGAAGCACATTTGCTTTTTAAATACCACAATCAAGAGCTGTCATTCTGCTCTCTCTTCATTTAGGGGTCTGAAGAGGCAGTAACACCTTCATAACTGGTGCCTGAAACTCCACAGAAAGGCCAGAGCTTCCTCCACAGGTTTAAAACAAAGACATCTTGTAATCTGTAAAGACCACCTGACAATGTTTGCACTAATGCTCTTAGTAAAACATCCTAGCCTAGTCCCTTTCTCCATCCCAGACTGGAATGTTAACCCTTTGCAATCAATTCAAGTTGACCTCCCAGTAGCTGTGCCATAGCTACTGAAAAGCTGGAGATTCTGTCCTCGAGTCCAGTTGTCCCTTCTTCATTTAAAATACACAGCTACAGATATTCCAGCATCTTGTATTAACTTGTGTACAGTAGTAAGATCAGGAGACACTCTTAGAATATTTCTCTGTATCAAACAATGGGTTAAAACTGTGGAAAATCCCATTTCTTTTCAGAAAAGCTAAGGGAAAAAAAGATTATAATCTATCACGAACTATGAATCCCCAGAAGGTGCTCCTATTTTAGATTCCCCAAAGTACCAAACTGAAAATGGAATTCTTAATAACCATTACTTATTTGTTGTCATATGTATAAGAGGAATTCAATCCTTTGCAACTCAAAGGGGCTGATTCACTCATCACTTCAGACAGTCTGTTTAGGACAAAAATAAAAATTGACCAAACCACAAAACAAAAAAATCAACAACAACTAAGTGCATTACTGCCTAGGAAAGTCTTTGAGAGATTCATTATTTCAGGGTGATAGAAACATTTAATCTGAAGTTTGCAGAAGATGCTTCAAATACCGTTTCTCAAAAATTTTTGTAGCTCCTGAAGAAAGGGTTAAAACCAGGCCATTTTTAAATCTAGAGACTAAGTGTAATGAGATCAGAATAATAAGATTACCATAATCTGCCTCACACACATAGCAAGGATCAGCCCTAATCTCTTCATTTTGAGACAGATGGAAAAAGCATGAAATCAGAGATAACAGGAGGCCAATTTCCTAGAATAGGCAGCTTTTCAAGGTTCACCATAGCTGTAAGTCAATATTTTGCTAGATTTATACCTATTTAACCAATTCTAATACAACATACTGGAAGGGAGACTCAAGCACCTCCAAATCCTTACTACATAAACACTAAGAAAAAGTAATATACATCAATGCAATTTTAATATGGTGCAGAATATTAATACCAAGACTGCAGCCAGTATCACTCCCCAATGCTTTAACTAGAATCACAGTGAGTAAAGAGCCCATCATTTGAAAAACAAGTATCTCAAAACTGCACATGACCAGAGAGCACCTAGTGATTTTTACTTTAAGGTGGAAAGCCACCGTTAAGATAGCACTTTGCATCTGCAACCAGTCTGACACGAAGCAGTTGCAGGGAGGAACAGTTTTCATCTTGGTTTAAGACAGCATATTAAAGAGATGAAGCATGGAATGACCCTTTAACTCTTCTATTCTGCAGGATATGAATATTGGCAGGGGGGAGAGGGGAAGCATGAAATAGTCTCAGATATAAAAGATAGTGGTCACAGTAATCCCCCTCAGCTATCTGGCTCAGTGGAACCTGGCCAAGAATCAGCAATAGGAAAACTTAAAGAAAGAAAAGCATGGTATATTTTAGCACTAAATAGGATCAGGAAGATGCCTTGAGATTAAATAACACTGTTAAGGGAAACAGAAGTAAGCAAGAAATTATTGAAAGAATTAAAACCAGACTGGTGGCTATAAGATAAATGGAAAATTATTTTTTCAAGTGACTAAGAGCTTTTTCCAGAAAAATAGCCCTACCCTGTAGGTCAGCAAAAGCCTCAGGCTCCCTAAATCAAAGTCTGCAACAGAGACCTTTGAGGCTGGATGTGACATTTAGCAGTATTGTCAGGTTGTTATGCAAAGACCTGAGAAAGGAAGAAAAAAGAAAAGGGAGGGGGTAGGAACCGCGGGACAGGACACCACAAGATCCAGTCTCTTACCGAGCAGGTTCACCTGTCAGTTCAGACTAATTACTCTCATAACTCTTGGAGCACATTAGCAGCTTGCACGCATCTGCTCTTACCCAATGGTTTTACAACACATCTTAATTCAGCCCACAAAAAGCCTGTTTGCACTCCCAGCCCTCCCGAGTTTGTAATGTATTATATAGATGTAGCCACAGTTAATACTTGGGCTGGTATCCACACAAAGCTCTTCCTGTTGCCTCAATCCTGTTTGAACATATGCACATCTTGCTGCCTCACCTCTTATCTGGGCATTTAAAATGTTACATTTAACATGTAGAGCTGCAAAGAGCACTCAGCACCCATTTCATTTTAGGATGGTTCACTGATGAAATCTGGAAGATGAGACCTGACCACATCAGTTGCACAGAGCTGATCAGACAAACCTGTCCACATAAAAAAACCTGGCAAAACCAGCAATAGTGGAAGTTTAGCCTCCCGGCACGGATGAATTTTTGCTTCCTATCAGAATTTTAATCCACTGCATGTAAACAAATCCTGCTTAAAACAAGACATCTTCGTATCTAGATTATAAATTCAGTTATAAAACAACATTAACTAAAATAAAGAAAAATTCATTAAGCTTATATTTCCCAATACAAATCAAGGCAATTTCGGTGCATACAGCTAAAAACATTTTGGCTTGGCATCACCTAGAAGAGCTGAGCTTTCCACAGTAGAAAAAACACCGTTTAAGGCATCTAAACCAGTAATTTACCACTAAGAAACTGCAACTATATTCATCAGAGATTTGTCAGCTGCAGAGTGCTGGCTGTAATTAAACTTTATCTATCAAAAAAAATATGCTAATCTGTTTTATTGACTCATGTCTAGCAACATCTCAAACTGGAGAGGAAACGCACAGGTACTTGGTGGTCTGGCTGATCTTCAGAGTGAGAATATTGAAGAAAGATGGGAGCCCTTTTCCAGTAACTGCAAAGAGGCTTAGGCTTCCTCTCTAGTGGGACATGCACGTGCACAAGAGGAAGACACTTGCAAATGGGTTTCTGATGAGAATATTGTCTGACTCATTCCTGTCACATTTGCATAACACAAAGCACACCGAGAGATCTTGCAAACCTTCATTAGTGTAAGCCAAGTATACCAAGTGAAGAGTATCAAGTGTAGCAAACTGAAGGCAGTTTGGACAATCAGCTCTGGAACATTACACCCGCTTAAAAACATCTCGCAGAACGAAACAAGAAATGAGATGCAGCTTTACTGTACAACATCACATTAGTACCAGCGATTTTCCTGCCCACATAACACTGAATAAGGGAGAAAAAAAAGGATAAAGAGGCCCTTTAATGGAAAAAGATTTTTAGCAGAGTTGCTTTTAAAGGCCTGAGATGGCACACTGCCATTTTCTTGCACCCACATTTCAACAGATGGCTGCAGTTTCCAGCAGGTCATCAGCCACACTTAACAAAATAAAAACAAACAAAAAAAACCCAAACCAACAACAACAACAACAACAAACACACACCCCCCAAAAAAACCCAAACCAAACAAACACAACTACCAAAAAAAACCCACCCAACTACAAAATAAGGAAAAAAAAAAAAAAGAACAAAACACAACAACCACACACACACAAAAATAAAAACACCAAATCACACCAAACCCCCACTACACAAAAACCAAGCTGGGTCATTTAAAATACCACAACAAAACAAAAAATTACAGGCAACCAGAATCATGCTGGTGTTGCACTAATAACCTGGAGTTCAAAGTCAGTCCATTCTTACACAGACTGTTCCAAGCCACCACTGAAGGTGGTTATGAGATGTAACAGAGCTTTCATCCAGCAGCCTTGGTTATTTCCACCCAGTCAGGTTCTGATCAGAGAAAAAGGATTTCAAACGGCAGAAGCACTGGAAGACCCTTGTTAGCCAAAGGCATCAGGTACACCCCACATTTAAACTTCTGGGCATGCAGGAAGCAATCTTAACTTTCAAAAAAACATCCAACAAGGCAAAGACATTAGATTAAAAAAATAATCCAGGCAAAAAAAACATAGAAGAAAGATTTTAGTGAATTTTCCAGCTAAATAACCAATAACCTTTGTGAAAATGTATTTAAACACACAGTATACAAAAGGAAACACTCACGATTCTGTACTCACCAAGCTGGAGTAATAGAATTCAGAGTTACAGTGGTCATTACTATTTAACCATTAAAACCCCATCAACTTCTGGCAAAACAGGAAAGATTTGCCTTTTAAAAAGAAAAACACACATTCCACCAGAACCTGTAAAAATATGCACTCCTTGGTAAACTGAAAAATAACATGTTTTGGTAACTAATGGTAGACTGAGGAGTTGGAGAAGGATGTCTGAACCATCAAAGAAGGAATGTGATTTTCAAGAATAAGGATCGTTCCCTTAAAACAAGCTATCAGAACTAAATAGCCTACATCAAATCCCAAAATGAAGCCCATATGGAATATACCAAAAGTCATTATAAATGGCAAAAAGTGCAAATATAACAATAACATCCTCTTGAAGTAGGAGGAGGAAAGATGACCATCATTCACAGTAAGGACTACACACATGACAGAGCTGCCTCCCAGTAACAGAGTCAGTCATTCCCGTGCCAAAACAGTGTTCCTACTCTGACAAACTGGGAAAGTGCAAGACCCAAGATCTCCGAAGCAAGTTTGATTTCCATTCTACCTCAGGAACAGTCAAAACCACAATTGTGGGGGCTTGCTGAAAGTAAACTTCTGAATTACTCACTGTAGGGAAGGGGAGAGGGGAAAATGAGTAGCATAAAAAAGAAAAAGAAACATCTGCATGGCAAATCAATGCTTTAAAAAAACTCCCCTTGTGTTATGAAGTTCCTCTTTCACTTCAGAGCTAATAAAATAGCGTTAGTTCATGTCCAAGTCTCTCCATAAAAGGAAAATAAAACATTTAAATGGAACTTGCTCACACCAGTTTAGATTAGGAGAACTTTGTATATATGAGACTACCTACAATATGTTAGAAATAAAGACAATATAAAACCAGTAAGTACTGATTCACAATTGGTCGGTGTTTGGTTTTGTGTTTGGTTTTTTTTTTTCTGGTTTATTTTTTTTTCCTGTTGGTTGTTTTGGGTTTTTGTTTTTTTAATATAACGCACTATGAGAAACACCAGCGATCTCTACAAGACAAGTCTATTGCTGCTTTCCTGGCTTATGGGCAAAAATAAAAATCAAAGCGTCTCCTTACATGAATAATGCAGAAATGCAGATACTAAAATGCCAAAAGCAGTAGGAATCCTAAAGTCAAGACAGCTCAGGCACCAAATTCTTTATGAAAAAGATCAGAGATAACTAAAACCATCTCCTAATTAGTGTCTCAAATTAGAAGAACTGTTCCAGGTCAAGAACAAATTAAAACAAGAATAGAACTCGTTACGGCTCCACTGCAATAACCTGGAAGGGATATCATAATGCAGGTCACTGACACCCTAGGGTGTATTATTTGACCACAGCCTAATTTTAAGCTCCCAAGTACGCTATAGTAGCACAGTATCTCCATTGTAAGACTCGGTAAAAGCTAAGGCGCTAAAACTCTGCCTTACTGGGAGAATCCAATTGGGAGATCAATGCCTTGACCACAAAAACATCCCCCAGGGCCCTGACAAGAGGTCAGTCGTTCCCACACAACAAAACAGGATTTTTGGACCATGTGTTAATGTGGATGCATTCAAAAACTTTCCCTAAAGTCAAGTTCTGGGAAGACTTCAATACGCAGAAGCCATCTCACTAACGTACTCACAAACCAGGATCTGGCCTCACATAAGATATTAAATGCCTATCTTGCACCATGATGGATGCCAGTTAGTGCCAGCTGGTTTGCAGCAGTATCACTAGTATGCAGCCATAAACTCACCCTGGAAATAGAGCTATCCAATTAAGCCGACGTTCAAGCAGCCGCTTGGAAGCTGGGCTCTTCTGGCAAAACTAGAAAAGCAAAAAGCAGTCTTCACCTCAGACCTCCATTTAATCAGTGGCAAGAGAGAACAAAAACATAACTCCATATAGAAGACAGATGAATCACTAATTGAGATAAGCTAGAAGAGCTGCAAGGCCAAGACTCAGGCTTTGCTAGGTTTTACATTGGTTGCTTCATTTAAAAAGAAAAACAACCCATGTTTTCAGCTACTCATCTCTACAAATGTGCCGTTAACAACACAAGCCACAAACGCACACACCACACAGAGTGGTTTAATGTAAGGTCAATAGGGAAGGCAAAGGGTCAGTGTCCACAGCAGAGCAAGGCTGTGCCCCGGGGATCCCAGGAGGGGCTGCGCTGTTCAACAGCTTCCAGCGATGTGAGAAGGCGACAGGGGGGTGAAGGTGCAGAGTTCGCCGAGGCGGTTATTACATGTACTCAACCCCGGAAATTCATGAGTTGCACCCAGTCTTTTAGTATTAAAAGTTACAAGAGATAAATGTCAGATTAAATACAAAATGCAAAATAATGCGCATGAGAAAAAACACAACTGAAAACCCCGAAGAACCGTAAGTATGTGAAGCTATAGCTTTTAAACAGTCCTTACTTCTCAGCAAATATCCTCGCATCATGAGCGCAGTATATGAAAGCATATTAGAAACATGACCTAACATTCTGCTAAGGAAGAATCAAACCAAGTAATTTTACACTGTAAATCTGTTTTATGTCAGCCCCTGAATACTCTGAGTAGCTACACTCATCTCAATAAATACTGAAATGAAGAAAAAAGAGTGGAGGAAGGAATAAGGATAAATCAAAGTATGGATTGAAAAACCTTCCCAAGCCCAAGCACACCCCAGTACAGTTATTAGGCCACAAGAACTTGCTCCACTCATTTGGATGATGCCCCCTCTCAATTAGTGAATGAGGAGTTTTGGGGACCATGATCAAGGAAAACATGTCATTTTAAAAGAGTTTGATTAGGTATGGCCAGGCTTCTCATTTTGGTCTGCAATCCTGAACAAAACCAGCCAAAGCCAGTTAGAGTCAAAGGAAGCTAAGAAAATAGTCTAACTTTACCTGCTTTGTGAGGACTTCAAACTAGGGAGCCAAAAAGAGTCTGGAACGATGCCCTTGTGGGGTAGTTCAGACACTTCCACAGAATGCTAACCTGCTTCTCAGCAGAGGTTTCAGTAGATGACCAGACTGTAGAGGAGCTCTTTTATCAACATCTTACCTTATGTTTAATCAGCTGTTTTGAAAGTTAAATATAATTTTCCTTCTCAACAAATAAGCTTTATGGGAAACTTATTACTCATAACACAAATAGCATCAACAGTCCTCTAATCTTATTGCAGACAAGCTTTTCAAGGAAAAGAACACTCAACAAATTTATAGAAACACTGAAAGCCTCTTTTTTACCTACGCTCTTCCTTTCTACATCACCTCAACAAATGGGAGAGCAGGCAACAGTTTGCAGGAGCTCCAGACATAACAAGCTGTAAGGAAAGGAGCAGAAGCCAGGAAAGCTGGGTCAGCTCTAATCACTTTATCTTTTGTGACCCTGTAAAGAGAGCTGTTAGTTTCAATAAGGATCTTCTAGGTAGAGTCACAATAGTCTTCATCTATCCATCCTGGCAGAGAGCAAGTTACACTCTTTATCTAAAAGGCAATTTTCAGGAAAACACTAAAGAACATATCACTTCCTGCTAAGGAGTAAGGAAGTGGCACAACAGCTTGATGGTGGAAGAAAGTTTAAGCACCCTGGTTCAAATGGTCAAAAGACAAATCCACACGTATTCTGACAAACTGTAGTTTCATTAGAGGTAGGGCAGAGGCTTCTGTGCAAAATATATTTTAAGAAATAAGAACAGAAGTGAAGGCAAGGAGGAAGCAGAAGTTGCTTCTGCTTCCTCCATTCCAGCATTCAGAAGAGAGCCTGAATTGCCAGCCCATGCTTTATCACTTCCAGGGTGAAGGATACATCTTGACAAAGTATTCTTCAAGAACATGCAAAACATTACAGAAATGTACAGTTTAGCTGTGGAATATACACAGGACAGGTTTCCCTGATACTGCCTGAACGACGCACATTTGTCATGTTGATGTTCATCTCACCAAAAATCAAAGACTGCTTGAAATCAAGGTTGGGAAAACAACATTTTAAAGTTGAAATTCGGCATTTTCAATTTTTCATTGTACTCATCTCCATTAGGGATGCCACTTTCTCCTCATTTTTGTCCTTGCTTTTTGGTTGTGTGTGGGTTGTTTTTTTTTTGTTTGTTTGTTTTGTGCTTTTTTTCCCCTCTGGAACAGGAGGACACACTTAGAGCACTTGATGCCTTCCACACACCCCACGCCCGCCACCCCCCCCCCCCCCGCCCCTCTCAACGCCCGTTCGTGCG
>JANHFX010010842.1:9719-29776 GCA_027560015.1 Chloroceryle amazona | reverse complement strand
ACAGGCTCCAGTTTGCTACACGCTTCCCAGTTTCAAGAGAACTGAAACTCTCAACACATTCAATTACAGTCCTGCCAGGCTTCAGAGAAAGTTAATTTTGTGCGAGGCATAAGCTTCAGTTTGCCTTTCTCTCGAAGGATAAGAGGTGTTTTAGTTCCCATCTGTAGAGTTTAACCCAAGATAAGAAAAAATTAATTCTCTACTTAAAAATGCTGGTAGGCTTTCAGTTTTATTTTTTCTCCCCATGTTTGCAGTCAATTTTTTTTTTTTTTTTCCTTTACATGAGATGTGAAATAATTACTTGGGCAGATAGATTTAGTCTGTCTGCTTTGGTGAGATACTGAGCACTGAAAGGCAAAGATGCCTGACTTTATACATTGGAAAGTGATTTGACAGTTCTGTGAACGTTAACCATGCTTACAGCTTGAAAGCTGGCTAAGAAGCCATTTGAGCTAGCCTGCTATTGTAGGTGAGAAGATGATAGCAGTTACTGGTTTGGGGCTCTTTTAAAGTAAAATAATGGTTGAAATGAGAATGTGTCTCCTATTAAAATTTGAACTCAGGTTCTCCACTACAGCTTTTTGATCTGTGTTCCCTTTCTGCTTTATAGAAAGCTCTCTGTCAATGAATTTGGCTAAAAGCATTTAAGTGCCATAGTAAAATCCCCTTTTAAGTTGGCATTTTAGCTAATTCATGCAGTAATAATGGATGACAGCATTTGATCTTCATGGTGGTAGCGTCCTATACCTGACAGCTTACAAATGTATTCCATTCCTGATTGTTAATTAATTTTATGTATGGAAAACTCAGATCGTGTGTTTCTTTAATCCACTGGTGCTGGCAGCTGGGGTGCCTCAGTGCGGGCTCTCATGCATTGTGTGTTCACTGGTGACTGGAAAGGTCAAGGGTGCTGGATTCCTGCTGTTTACAAACCGTGTACTTTTTGGCATCCCTGGTGTGTTAGCTTGTTCCACTTGCCCTGCTTGTGTGAATTGCTAACACTGCTATTTTACTGTTCTGTGCAGGATTTAAAAGCTAACGAGTCACGTCTGAAGGACATAAACAAAGTTGCGAATGACCTGGAGTCAGAAGGGTTGATGGCCGATGAAGTGCAAGCAGTACAGCAACAGGTCCACTTTTTCTCTAACTTATTCTTCCAAAAGCCTTTCATCCTTTCTTCTGTCTGTGCCTTCAACTTTGCATATCATTGCAAAATTTTAGCTGTTAATTTTTCTCTCTGGTCTGGTAATACTGGTATTGTAACCAGAGATACTTAATGTCTGTTCTGTAGTGTGGCCATCACAAGGGTACCCTTTGAATTGTTTCTTTTTAAATAGTGCAAATTGCACCATATAAAGCTTTTTTTTGTTTGTTTTGTTTTTTTAGTAAGATGCCTATTTTTTTTCCTCAGCTTTTCACATAGTTGTGCTATTTCTATAAATAATTCTATTTGGTGCAAAGAGTGTATTGAAGCAGCTTGTTTATTTTCTGAGCTCTAAGATAGCATGTTGCTGTAGGTGGTTGAGTGGTCAAACTCCCATTTCTGCTACGCATTTAGAGAACTTAATGACATACTGGTAACCAATTTGTAGGAAGGGGATGGAGGAGGCCTATCTCCTGTTATCTTCCCTCTCACAAAACCAGCAAAAACTTTCTGTTAGAAAATAACAAGTTGATTCTGTTTGTCCTTCTTTATTGCAGGAGGTCTACGGTATGATGCCCAGGGTAAGTATTATTTTCTGAGATATTATGGCAATTATAACAGGTTTGGGATGTACAAGAAGTTCAGCCATAATTATAGCTCATTTCCATGAAGGAACTCAGTAATGACTTTGAATGGACATAAATAGATTATCTTATCTATGATCCCTTTATTTCCTGAGTGTCTCACCCCACATCACAAATCAGTGCAGAGCAGAATAACCCAAAATACTTGTAAAAACTGATTACTCTGTTAAGGGTTGAACGTGGAGAACTTTCAAAGATTTTTACTGTGTTCTGATAGGTTTAGATTTTGCTTCCTATTTAAAGCTGTTTCTTCACATTTTCAAACAGGATGAAACTGATTCTAAGACAGCCTCTCCTTGGAAGGTAGGTGTCGTTACCTAGTAGAACACAACAGGAAAATAAAACAAAAGCTACAGCACATCATCTTTCTTAGACCATACTCCTCCTCAGATGCCCTCTCTCTTTATTTTTATTCTCCTCTTTTCTTTTTTTTTAAAAGACTGTTGTCAGTGTGATTTTAATGATCTTCTGGTCTCAGCAGGTGTTTGAATGAGTATTGATCTAGGGTTAGTGACTTACATATCGCTTGTTTACTCAACACACAGTACCAAAATTTGTTGAGCAGTCAGCAGGAATTCACCTTCATATCCTGGCATACCAATTCTCTCAGTATATAAAGAAGTCATACAGGTGCTACTCTGTTTTAAAAATAAAAGCCATCGAAGCAAAGTCAAGTGACTATGTCAGCTCTATTTGCAGGTACGATTATGAGAAAAACTGAGATGGGTTTCCAACAAAATAGCTCTAGCCGTAGAAATTGCCAGCAGTCTGTTTTCTTTACCTCACTGCTTCAAAACTCTGTTTTGTTTTGAGCTTGTACTATACACCTGATTCGTTTTTATTGCCAACGTTTTTAGGTATTGCATGGCCAATGACATGTGAAGTAGCACCTGGTCACTCAGCCTGAGTTCTTGCTGTGTAGTGAGAAATGGTTTTATTCCTGAAGGTCAAAGCCATTTATGTCACCATTCCTTTAGAAAGGAATGTGTTGTATGTTTATAGCAGTATCTTCATCTTCCATTATTCATCTCTAGCTCATTTTCTACAACAGTTAGAAGCCTTTCTCCATTGATGACAGGCATAGAATGGAATAGCTTTCACTTGCTGAGGCACAGAAAATAAAAATATATCAAATATTTTTACGTTATCTGTTATCTAGTATTTCATTCCCACGTTTCATGTCTTACATCCACCTTCGTAGACTTAAAGCTGCTTGTAGATCTTTAAGCTGTGCAAATGTGGGAAAGCCACATAAGTGTGCAGTATTCTGACAGTATAGTAGAAAATGCAGTCATAGCAACAGAAAGTGGGGATTTTTTTAATTATTTTTTTTTACTGGATTGTAGACATGTGCATTGAATCCAAAGAATCTCATAGTAACTTTGCGAACTAAGTTTTCTTCTGTATCCGCAAAGGGGCAAGTAATCTATCATTGTCAGAAAAGTAAATTCTAACTATTCTTACTCTGACCTCTAATGCCTTAGGTATTGCAACTGACAGCTGCTTTTGTAATTTTACTTGCAGTGATTTTCTTACTGTTTGCTTCTGTCTTTCATCCTAAACAACAGTGTATACAAAACTAAAGAATTCGACAGGTTTATTGAAACCTTTATAATCTAGGGTGTTTCCTCCTGCATTTTGTAGAGTTGTGTTTTACAAAACATATGGTTTTGACCTAGGCCAAGCCAGGGAGTGTTTTTTCAGTTGGCTCTGATGGGTTAGAGATGACTTTAATGCAATGGGTTTTTTTATTTCTGCTTTTTCATACAGTCTGCACGTTTGATGGTACACACAGTGGCAACCTTTAACTCAATCAAGGTAATAAAGAATACAACTTTTTCTGACCTGATTTAAAAGCTGAGAATGTTTTTTTACACTCCCTTTCCATAATCTTTCTTTCATTACTCTCTAAATTCTTTTGAATGCATTTATTGAAAGAAGCATTGACAGATAAAAATTTGCTTCTCGTGTTACATCAATATCTTATTATAGACATAAAATCATTTGGTTTTACATCTCTGGAGAAACCCTTAAAATTATTTAACTAGGCTACTTGAATTTGTGTGTTCTTCTGGAATTAAGCAGAATAAAGGAACCTTCACCTGTAGTGAAAGGCTGGTCTTGACTTACAATTTATCATACTGACTGCTTGATGATGTTTATATACTGTAAAAGAAAGAAGCATAGCTATTTTAGGAGATCTTCCAACATTGCTGGTCTCAGTAGACCCTTGAAACAAAGCCTGTAAGAATGGAGATGAAGGGATTGTTGCCATGTCTGCAAATGTCAGCAGAATGAAGGAGGTGTGGATAAGCATAGTAACCAGTAATGTTTTGTTCAGTAAAGTTTTCTGTTTAACATCATAAAGCTTCAGTGAGTCCAGCACCAGAGCATCTTGTGTAAACGGTAACACCGCAGGACTGTGGTCTGTGATATCCATGGGGTTGGTTTGTTTGTGTTGCAGGAACTGAATGAACGCTGGAGATCTCTGCAGCAGCTAGCAGAGGAGCGAAGCCAGCTGTTGGGCAGTGCCCATGAAGTCCAGAGATTCCACAGGTGAGGTGGTTATGTCATATTTGGTCTGAATTCAGTAAAAGACTTTGCCTGTTGACCTACTAGGTGTCAAAGATCCTACTATGACCTCCATTTTAATTCTCTTTTTCCTTCCCTTCACTCAAATCAGAGATGCGGATGAAACAAAAGAATGGATAGAGGAGAAGAATCAAGCATTAAATACAGACAACTATGGACATGACTTGGCCAGCGTCCAGGCTCTGCAGCGCAAGCACGAAGGCTTTGAGAGAGACTTGGCAGCTCTTGGAGACAAGGTGAGATTGTGAGGAGGCCAAAACCGAAAGCTTTCTTTTTATCTAGCAGAAATGACCGAATGAGAAAAAAGGTTATTTTGTCTTCACTGTGTTTATTTCCCTTTCTCTAATTCTAGGTGAACTCTCTTGGTGAAACTGCCCAGCGTCTGATCCAGTCACATCCTGAATCCGCTGAAGATCTCCAAGAAAAATGTACTGAGTTGAATCAGGCTTGGAATAGTCTGGGGAAACGTGCTGACCAGCGCAAAGAGAAGCTTGGAGACTCTCATGACCTGCAGCGTTTCCTCAGTGACTTCAGGTAGAGATGCTGTTCCCCTCCCCACCGATTTCTCTGTCTGGTATATTATTAGTGAAGTAGGTATGGCTTATTGTTCTGTGGGAGTATTTCGGGGAGGTGTTCAAAAAAGGGCTGTTTTTCCTGTTGTGATTTATTTCAATGGAGGGAGGGAAAAATTCCCTGTTAATGTCTGTTCACAGGGACCTCATGTCATGGATCAATGGAATCCGGGGCCTGGTCTCCTCAGATGAACTTGCAAAGGATGTGACTGGAGCTGAAGCTTTACTGGAAAGGCACCAGGTATGTGAAGGATGATAAGAGTGTAATCATAAACATCAGCAAACGTTTCTTTTTCTGTTACTTCCCATTTAGATTTCCCAAAATAGATCAGTTCCAGCTTTGCTGTCTTACTTATTTAATAAGACATCTCTGTGCCTTACAGGAACACCGCACTGAAATAGATGCAAGGGCTGGCACTTTCCAGGCATTTGAACAGTTTGGACAACAGCTTCTGGCTCATGGACACTATGCCAGCCCAGAGATCAAGGAGAAACTGGATATTCTAGAGCAAGAACGGACAGACCTAGAGAAGGCCTGGATCCAGCGCAGAATGATGCTAGACCAGTGCCTGGAACTACAGGTATGCTGCAGCATTTTTAAGAAGAAAAATAATCCCTCCTTTCATAAGGTGGTTTATTCTGTCGTAGTGATGAGCAAGTGCTCTCGGTCTGTCTCATGCTTTGGAGTTTTTTCTCTCCAGCTGTTTCATCGGGACTGTGAACAAGCTGAAAACTGGATGGCTGCCCGAGAGGCTTTCCTAAATACAGAAGATAAAGGAGACTCCCTAGACAGTGTGGAGGCACTTATCAAGAAGCATGAAGATTTTGATAAGGCGATCAATGTCCAGGTGAGGAGCGTAGCAGAAGTAAGGGGAAAAGAGTTCAGTTACTCTCGGGCAGTTGATTAGCAGAAGTGACTGCCATGTATGGCTTCGAAAGTTCAGTTCTAAATACTGAGCCATTTGGGATCTGCTGCAGAAGTTTAGAAGTGGCTAATGCAGGTAGAGAGCAATTTACAGTAGAGGAGTATTGATGTAAATCTTTTACTGATTTGAAATTAGGTTTTCCTTTTTTTTTGGTGACAAATAAAGATATATTAGCAGTTTCTTGTAAAAGAACGCTGCCTACATTTCTTGAGGTAGCATACTGCTGTAGCTTAAAGTCCAAAAGATACCTTTTTTCTAAATGCCACAGCTAAAAGATGTTCTGGACTTACTCTTCAGTCTCATAGAAGACAAATCTCCTTCACAGAGTCACATTTACAATAATGTGTATTTAAAGAAGAAAAAAAGTCTTTTTGTGTACCAGACCCTACTTGTCACTTGGCTTTAAGGAACCACAGTCCTAATTTACGGCTTCTGTTTTTAACAGGAAGAGAAAATTGCCGTCTTACAGTCTTTTGCCGACCAGCTGATCTCTGCTGATCACTACGCAAAAGGAGTCATTGCGAACAGGCGCAATGAGGTTCTGGACAGGTCAGTAGTGCCCTGTTAGACAGGGTGTGGGTACCAACTGAAAGAAGAGGCTCTTGGGCAACATTTTGTAGCTGTTACACGTGATGTCATGTGCAGTCCTTTTTTTTCCACTCAGCATACATATTTAACTGCATACAGGTGGCTTCGTCTGAAAGCTCAGATGATTGAGAAGAGGTCAAAGCTAGGAGAATCTCAGACACTCCAGCAGTTCAGTCGTGATGTGGATGAAATAGAAGCTTGGATCAGTGAAAAGCTCCAGACTGCAAGTGATGAGTCATATAAGGATCCCACAAATATCCAGGTGATTATGACTGTCAGCTCAAAAATCAAAATAGAATTTTTAACTTTGCAAAGTGCACCCTGGATTGAGAAAATATGCTCAGGAATTCTTGTTCAGTGGTAACAGAGTAACACACCATGTTGGACTTGGTCCCCCTTTAATGAGGAGAAAATGGAAGTTACATTATGCATGAAGGAGACTGAAAATAGAGCTCACTTGGTAATTATTGATGCATATGATTAATAAGACATGTGATATCTGCAGCAGCAAGTTGCCTGAAGAAATCCCTGAGTGGCTATTCTATCTTCCTCTCAGTGTCTAGATAATAAAATAAGTAAATGGAGTTCTTGGGTGTCATCTGTCGTACGTTCTAAAATGTGAAGTCTCATTTATTTTTCAGTATTAAGGAATAATTAATTAGTTACCTCTTATGTTTTAATAATGGTTTATGAAGTAGTATGAATGCACTGAACTGCTTCTCTCGATCTGTTTTATAGCTTTCCAAACTGCTGGTAAGTAGTTTGGACTAGCCCTGGTATGTGGATTTGTTTTATCTATATAGCTTATGTGTGAGCACAAGGTCTGGTTGCAGTCTGTTGCTCCATCCATCAGTTCATGCAATCGCTTTGTTTTCTATTAGTTCTTGACCTACACCCAGGTACAGCTTTTGATCTCCATGTTATGGGTGGGGCGCTTTTGTTAATGCCTATTCAGCATCATTTATTTATGTATTCATTTTTCAGGTTGTTCTGCATGATCTGTTTAATTTGCGGTGCACTAGTGAGGTAGTTTGGTGGGTTTTCTTAGGATGTGGCCCATAGAAAAATGGATTTCCATCCTCCTTTGTTAGAAACGTGGCTCCTGGGCCTGTCGTCCTCCTGTCTGGAGCTTCAGTGGTGATGACCTAACACGTGACAGAATGCCAGCTCTGTTAGATTGTGTTTGTAGAATCCAGTGCTGGAGACGGGGGGTTCAATGAAATGATAGACCTAGGTGGCTTAGTTCTTGCAGCAGTGGCATGGGAGGGAATAATAGAGAAGGAAAACTCCAGAAAAAGGCAAGTACCAGATAGAAAGCTGACAGGACTTGTAAGAATCCAAAAAGTGGAGTAAAATGAGGATAAATGGAAGGAGAAGACAGAACAAAGAAAGGGAAAGGGGAAGCCAACTAGAGTAGGAAAGGAAGGAATTATCATTTGTCACTTTAGGCTGTGGTACATTTAATTTCTTAAATTTAGATATTTTTCTTTTTAGTTGAAAAAAGTTGAATTTTACTGTTTAAACCAGAAAGCCTTGTCTGAAATTTGTTGTCACAGTAATTATATGGAGATACACAATTGGCAGCTTTTGAATTGAATTTTACATGTTGGTAAATCCAGCTTTGAAGGATATGTTTTTATCATCTCAGCATTCAGGATTAACAGTTCCCAAAATAAAGCAGTTCATGCAGAATTTCTTATGCCAGCTCTACAGTATTTTCCACCTTTTATTTTTAATCTAACATTTCCTTTCATTCCACTCTCTCAGGGCATTTTACACCCATGTCCAATGTTACTAGCCTTTCCAGTTAATACTTGTAAATTCTGTCTTGTCATTTTTGTGCTATTGTTACCTTCCTGGTGGGCGGATGGATCATGTATATGTGAGAGAGGGCCGTGTATTGCCTCCCACACCGAGGCTCCTGTTGTTCTCATGGTGCTCACAACATGGCAGAGAAAAATTATAAACATACAACTGTTATTTTTGAAGAGATTTTGGTTGTTAGTTCACTATTTTAATATAAAATGTGGCCATGTATGATTAATATCAAAACCGTGCAGAAAGGTTGCAGCAGTGATTTCTCTTAATTACCTGTAGATTAGGAAGGAAAATAGCAAGTTTGTGGAGTTACTATAGGAGTAGAAAGGCTGATGTACTGTGCTTCCACTCAGGTGTGTATGACTGCTGCTTTTCAGGGGCGATGGCATTGAAAATGAGAAAGCGTAGCCGTTACTCAAGTAAAGCTTAAAGCCAGGAGCATTGCATAGGGACCTGTGAAGCGTTGCCTGAGTTGTCCATCAGCTCACGGGCAGTTTGGCTCAGCCAAAGCTTACTCAGATTAGCAACAGTTGCTATTGGAGCGAGCGATAAGTATTCTGGCTGAGAGGGAACTTCTTCAGATCAGGCTATATACAAACCTCTTTCTGTAAGTCAGCAACTCTTGTGCTGCCCTTTCAGCCCATGAGAACAATTTAGGAGCCCTTTGTCCAGTCTCTAACAGTTTTGCTTTTGTCATATTCAGAGCAAACACCAGAAGCACCAAGCCTTTGAGGCTGAGCTCCATGCCAACGCAGATCGGATCCGCGGAGTCATCGACATGGGGAACTCGCTGATAGAAAGAGGAGCGTGTGCTGGCAGTGAGGATGCTGTCAAGGTAGATACAACAAGTCTTAGAAGATTTGCTTAGTTTTTGTTTTGAGAAGTGTTTGGATAACTGGGAGAGGAGAGTGTCCCTCAAAACCAAGTCTTCTTTTATAGAAGCTCTCCTATTTCAACTACAAAGTAGAAATCAGGGTAATCATTCTGCTGTGTTCTCAAGGGTGAGAAGTTTTCCAGTCCTATGATCAGGATGTAAGAGTTGAATTGAATTACAGCTAAGCAGCATGAAATAGCGGCTGTGAAATTGTTGTATCCGGAATCAGCAGCCAAACTTGTATCTTATTCTGGTTTTACATTTATCAGAAGTTAAATTTTGAGTTTGTAGCATTTATCTTTTCCCATTTTCTAACAGGCACGCCTGGCTGCCCTGGCTGACCAATGGCAATTCCTGGTGCAGAAATCTGCAGAGAAGAGTCAGAAACTGAAGGAAGCTAATAAGCAACAGAATTTCAATACTGGAATCAAGGACTTTGATTTCTGGCTTTCAGAGGTAACTGATATTGGGATTATTTACTGGCAAGACTTGTTTTAATTCCTTTTGTTGATGCTAGACTGTGTGCAGCACAGTCCTCCTTTGAGTTAGTCTAGGTTGAGTTGAAAAAAGTCTTTATTAGGACTAAAAATCATGTGGGTGTTTTTATGTTATTTATAAACAGTAAGGCCATAAGAAGCATATTTGCATAGAATCTGCTAGGAAATGAAGAGGTGATGAGGCAAAGGTTTATCCACACTTAGAAAATGGAGAAAAGTATTGACTTGCACAGTTTTAAATTAAGACATGATAATTTCAAAGGTTTTCTGAAAACACAACTTGTTCTCCCTCCCCTTTTCATTCCCCACCCCCAGGTGGAGGCTTTGTTGGCATCTGAAGACTATGGGAAGGACCTGGCATCAGTTAACAACCTTCTGAAGAAACACCAGTTACTGGAAGCTGATATATCTGCTCATGAGGTATCACTTTCTCTTTTGGTTTTGGAAAACACATCTTGGTAATCAGCAACTTACACAGCTAGCCCTTCTGTACATGCTGCAGTTCCATACTTGTTGAAACACCTTTTCTTCATAAAAACTGTGACTCTGCACAGTAGTTGGATTATGATTTTTATACTGGCATCAGAAACCCAGAAAGGAGACCCAAGCAATTCACACACATCTTCACCCACATTTCCAGGATCGTCTGAAGGACCTGAACAGTCAGGCTGACAGTTTGATGACCAGCAGTGCTTTCGATACATCCCAAGTAAAGGACAAACGCGAGACCATTAACGGGCGCTTCCAGAGGATTAAGAGCATGGCAGCTGCCCGCCGCGCAAAGCTGAACGAGTCCCACCGTTTGCATCAGTTTTTCCGTGACATGGATGATGAGGAGTCCTGGATCAAGTGGGTGTTTTGGAAGTTGTAGGCTCTGGCATGGGGGCCTGTGCTTACTGGCAGCTTGCTGACAACATTCATAGGCTGTAGTATGGTGTTACAACTTGTCATTTCCACAAGTGTCTCGACAAGAGATCACCTTTGCCCTTCAGTCAAGGGAAACTGTATTCAAAGCACCAGATTGGGTGTGGCTTCTTATCTACAGTTTTCTTCAGTCAAACCCCAAGAAGGAAAGCTCTGTACTGGAAAAAGTAGTGCTGCTTAGACCTGGATTGGATAACTGAAATTTCACTCTACTCTTCTTGGGAAAATTCCTAGCAAAAATTCAAACATTGCTTTTTCAGTCTGAAGTACTTTTGGGTTTGTTTTTTTTTTGTTTGTTTTAGCCAGTTGTAGCAATTAAACAATTGCTCTTTCCATATTGGTGTTAGGATCTTGAGAGGAGGGAAAGAAGTGAGCCTGATGGAAATCATTCAAATTAGAGCACTTTTGTTGTCATGACTGTAAAATAAATTAAAAAACAAACAACCTGGACAACAGCAGGTAAACTACAAAAGGGATCTGTCTTCTTGGAAAGAAAAGAGTACAGAGAAACCCTGTTCTTCCATGAGAAACAATAGGCCCCCTGCCCCCTTCTTTCTTTCCCCCATGTTACCCTCTGCCCTCCATGTTACCCCTGAATGTGCTGCCAGGAGCCAGCTGCTGTTTGCAGATAACTCAAGTACACAATTTTTTACATCCAAGATTTTTGTACTGTGAGGAGCTTTTCCTTACTCACAATGGTTTGGGTTTGGTTTGGTTTTGTTTTTCTGGTGTTTTTATCTTTAATCAGGTTTGACCTATAGAAGTAATTTCAAATTTTATCTTTCTCTCTTCTCTTGAATTCAGAGAGAAGAAATTGTTGGTTAGCTCAGAGGACTACGGCAGAGACCTAACGGGGGTGCAGAACCTTAGGAAAAAACACAAGCGCTTAGAAGCAGAATTAGCTGCCCATGAACCTGCTATCCAGGTAAAGGCTTCTCTCCTTGACAGATTCCTCTATAAGCAGCATTTTTCTTGCTTGTGGCAGACACGAAAGCCAGTAACAGGTTTGCTGGAATCCAGATAGGCTGTATAAGAAGAGAGCAAGAGATGTTTCATTAACTGTGTGTTCTCTGCTTCACAGGGAGTTTTAGACACCGGTAAGAAGCTTTCAGATGATAACACGATTGGAAAGGAGGAGATACAACAGAGACTGGCTCAGTTTGTGGATCACTGGAAAGAGTTAAAACAGTTGGCAGCTGCTAGGTGTGTGAGACATGTTTTTGTAAAAATCAATATTAATTAAAACTGTTATGTGGACTTTTAATGACCAGACTTACTGAGTTTTGGGGTTTTAGGGTATAGGATGCAATAGCACATGTCACTGATGACAGGCTCCAGGAGACTAGTGAAAAGATTTTTAGTGATAATGTTCCTCAGGAGAAACAGGAGTCTTTTTTTTGAGGTGAGCTCTGTTTAGCCTTTTCTTGAACTAGTTAGAAACAGCAGACTCAAAATTAACTGGCCTTAATCCACTACCAGGAGCGGAAACTCTTGGGAGAAAATGATTTATTTTAGTCCTTCAGTAGCTGCAGGTGTTGTGGCCTCGTGCATTTCCAGAGCTGTAGACATTGCAGTCTGCTCTGCAGAAGTGCCATGTGAATGGTTGTGTCCTTAGGGTTCAGTGTCTGCATTCTGAGCTTTTATATTGCTGTCATTTTCATCTTATACCTAAGAGCCATAAAGTAACACTGTGACCAATTCTGCCTTTCTTTTCCCATCCAGGGGTCAGCGCCTAGAGGAGTCTCTGGAATACCAGCAGTTTGTAGCAAATGTTGAGGAAGAGGAAGCCTGGATCAATGAGAAAATGACATTGGTGGCCAGTGAGGATTATGGGGACACACTTGCTGCTATCCAGGTATGGAGAAAGTTGTCAGCTCTTTGTAATTCTTGTTGTGTTGTTGTTGTGTAGAGCTTAACAAACCTTTTCTTTACCTGTCTTTCCAGCTGAGACATTATTGTTGCTTCCTTTTGAAAGCATACACTGTAATTCATTTTATAAAAGCATCTCAAGTATGTTGGTTCCTGTAGAAGTGGCTTGCAGCCTGCTGTAGCTTTGCATCACTTAGACCTCTGAGGGCAGTCCTGGTTACATCAAATGTCTGAAGTTGTACTGGAAGTCAGTGTTAGTCTCCTTTTTTCTACAGAAAACCAGCAAGTTTTGCTAACCAGCTAAGATTGATGGTTGTTGTCAGAAGAAGTTTATGTTGGGTTATTATAACAATAAATTATTTTTGATTTTGGTAAACAGTGAGAAATGATTTTTAAAAGTGACAGTGTCTTGTGTTTGCAGGGCTTGCTCAAAAAGCACGAAGCATTTGAGACTGATTTTACTGTCCACAAAGACAGAGTGAATGATGTGTGTACTAATGGAGAGGATCTCATTAAAAAGGTGAGCATAAACTGGTTAAAAACAAAACAACCAACAAAAAAAACATCAAACTGAACACAAACCCAACTTCAAAGGCTTTGAAGTTGAAGGCTTTTTGACATTTTCAAGTCAAAGTAGACTTACTCTTCTCTGAGGACTGATTTGTCATCTCTTTGAGAAGAGCTCTTACTCATTTTTTGCAGCTGAATAAGCTTTTGGTGTTAACTGCTTTCAAAGCTGTTTCATGGACAGAAGTCTTTCCATTGAAGTCCTTCCTCTATCACCAACTTATGGGATGCCTTGGAAAACCTTAACATCATATGGTATGCTTTTTTATTTTCTCTCCTATCATGTAGAACAATCACCACGAGGAGAACATTACTGCCAAGATGAAGGGCCTGAAAGGCAAGGTGTCAGACCTGGAGAAAGCAGCAGCTCAGAGGAAAGCCAAATTGGATGAGAACTCTGCCTTCCTCCAGTTCAACTGGAAAGCGGATGTAGTGGAGTCATGGATAGGTATGTCCTACATCAGAGCACATACTCTATAAAAAAGACACTCAAATGCTTCTACCTTTCCAAAGACCTCAAGTAGCTTCTCACTTGCTGTTGTAATGAGCAGACCTAAACCCAAGGTAATCAGTGCCGTACCTGATTTATGTTGTCAGGGTGACCTGAGTTGGAATAGAGGAAAGATTTGGGGTAAAGACATTACATTTTTACTGAATTTGTTTCATTTTCTAGGTGAGAAGGAGAACAGTCTGAAGACGGATGATTATGGACGTGACCTCTCTTCTGTGCAAACACTGCTCACCAAACAGGTTAGTGCTGATGCTGCTGCCGCCCCGTAAGTGGTGGAGAGAACAGGTCAGCTCTCCTACAGCAGACAAGAATCTAGCACTTGTGGTGGAAATGTACACAGGAGATTGGAATGGTTAAATACAAATAGCAGTCTAAATTATTCTGTTCTTTTTTTAATGCTTCAGGAAACTTTTGATGCAGGACTTCAGGCTTTCCAGCAGGAGGGAATTGCAAACATCACAGCTCTGAAAGACCAGCTGCTAGCAGCCAAACATATCCAGTCGAAGGCCATTGAGGCTCGACACGCTTCCCTGATGAAACGCTGGAATCAGCTCCTTGCTAATTCTGCTGCCAGGAAAAAGAAACTCTTGGAGGCTCAGGAGCATTTCAGAAAGGTGAGTGGCCAAACCATGGAGCTACAAAAATCTAATTGTTCTCTTTGGAAAAAACATCCGACTCTTGGAACTTCTGCAGCTTTTTCATTTGCTGCTAGTGATTATGGAGATCCTGGAGACTTATCATAAGAATTGAGATGTTTGCAAGAAATAAGTAAGAAAGGGAAATGTCACTGATGTGTGTTAGTTCCAGATCAGCTCATATAGAATATTTGCATTACTGAACAACGGGATTGTTTTCTCTTTTCAAGGTTGAGGATCTGTTCCTGACTTTTGCAAAGAAAGCGTCTGCCTTCAACAGTTGGTTTGAGAACGCCGAAGAGGACCTGACAGATCCCGTGCGCTGTAACTCGCTGGAGGAAATCAAAGCACTGCGAGAAGCTCATGATGCTTTCCGTTCCTCACTTAGTTCTGCCCAGGCTGACTTCAACCAGCTGGCAGAGCTTGATCGCCAGATCAAGAGCTTCCGTGTAGCCTCCAACCCCTACACTTGGTTTACTATGGAGGCTCTTGAAGAAACCTGGAGGAATCTACAGAAAATTATCAAGGCAAGTCAGAGAGAGAAAGACTCTTTTAATAGTTTACAACCTTTCAAGTCTTCCCTGGAAGTCACCCTCCAAGATAATCAGTACAAGAGTTTGTCACTATACAACAGATGGAAATATCTCAAAATTTGGAAGCAAAGAAAAATTTCCATTGGCTATAAACTTGTGCTATTGTCAGTTGTTTTCATGCTCTTCCGTTTGCGGTTTTTGAAAAGACAAAGCATATGTGCCTCACTTCCTAACTATAAAATAACTTGAATGTCCATGCTATGCAGTAAAGTAACTGCTGGTTCAATTCCAACTCTGAAGATTTCAGGAGGAATGTTCTGTGTTGTCATCTTGGATGATTTTAAATTTTTTTCTAGATATCCAGGGGACTCTTTCAGCCTTCAGTCTTGTTTTGAGCTTCAGAAGTGGGCTAGTATGCAGCTCATAGTTTTTGCTTTTTATTACGGGATTTCTCTTTCTGAAATTAGTTTTGTTCATTCCTCAGGAACGTGAGTTGGAGCTGCAGAAGGAACAGCGAAGGCAGGAAGAAAATGACAAATTGCGCCAGGAATTTGCTCAGCACGCTAATGCTTTCCATCAGTGGATTCAGGAGACCAGGTACAGTTTGTCGTCCCAGGAGCTGCCCTTAGAGAATTCCTCAGCTCATACTTGTGTCCATCCCACATCTCTTTGGTCTAAGCTGTGAATGTCTCCTGCTGAAAACCAGCTATTCAGAACTTGCTCATTTCCTGCAATCGGGATTTGAGGGCGGCCCTGTTAGCCAGAGGGAAGAGGAAAGCCCCGGAGCACCAGAGTTTAAAAATGTTTATGCTTCTAAGTTAATTTTCCTGCAGTAATTCCAGTTATCCAGGACTTCGCTCTTCTCCAGTTATTGCTGCACTAGTCTGCAGCACAGCTGGAGGGTGGGGAACAAACAGCTCGAAGCAGACTGAGTGAAGTGCCAGTGGCTTTTCTGTTAATGCTTCTTTTGTATTGAAGGGTATATTACAAATCTCACTAGAGCTTCAGCACAGAAGGAAGCTGCGATAAAAGCTTAAGGCTGCTTTGCAATCACTTACCCAGGGCGCTGTCTAATAATATCCTTGCCTAGGGAGAGGGAATAAAGATTTAACAATTGTGTCAGAAATAAAAAATCTCAAGGTCAAGAATTGCAGCGAACTGAAGAGCGTGTTCCTAGAAAGCAGAGGTAGCTGTGCTCAGACTGTGCTGTTCGCCAGTTCTGACACACTCGGGTTGTGGGTCAGAGGAGGTGAGTTCTGTTTTCATCTAATCTTGTGAATTCTCTGTCTCTCTGTGTTTACAAATAGTTCTGTTTGTGTCTTCATGAAATAATGAAATATAAATACGATTGTTAACTTGTTGATGTTTGCTTCCCACCCAAATCTCTGTCCCTCTCTCACTGTCTTGTCTCTGTCCTGCTGCCTGATGTTTGGATCTTCACACTCTACAGGACTTACCTGCTAGATGGGTTAGTATTGAATTTTATATCTTTAAAAGTTTGGTGATGTGTTCTGCTCTGTCTGTGTGATGGCTGCGCTGAAACCCCTTTTATTTGAAAAGAGAGCCCGTGGCTGAGGAGCACAGATGCAGGGAACAAGGTCTCAGAGTAGATTAAGTACAAACCAGTAGAAACATCACAATTTCCAAGTGGAGAGCAGAAGAGACTATTAATGGGTAGCCACTGGCGTACCATGGAAGTCCTGATTCTGCTCTTGCTTTCTCTGAGGGTTTGCAGAATAAAAGGTTCTTAGTTGGATACGGGAGACCACCGAATAGCCTGCCCTTGGAAACCTGCTGACAGGCCTCGCTGTCCAGCATTCAGACTTTTTAGCAAAATAAACTTGTCCATGATAACTGTTCTCCAAATGATTAAAGCTCCAAAGTATTGACTGGTTTTGGTAAGGACAAGGGACTATTCTCCTGAAGACGCTTTGTTAAAAGTATGCAAATACAAACGGCCTGGTTTTTAATCTGCTGCATAACCACGCCCCACGAGGGTTATGTTCTTGATAGGAGAAAATAAAACTTTCCAAGATGAACTCACAACGTTCCCAGGGTTTGCAGTTTGAAATCCACTTTGTGTCCAGCGGAATAGTTCCTGATGAGGATCTGTGCTGGGCATTTGTCAAGAAGTGAAAAGGAAATAATAAAATCTTTACATGTCTTCAGACTGCCAAACCTTCTGAGAGAGCGTCTGTCCTTCTAAATTCCTTCAGTATTAAAAGTCTGCAGCAGAGTGGGAGCTTTGTAGGAAGAGATGATGTAAAACGCTGCGGATCAGTGTATGGGCCTGGTGCAGAGGCCGGTGTCAGCCCCCCATGAAGTGCTGCAGAGGAGGCCGGGGCCTTTCCCGGAGGGAGAGGAGGCTTTTCATAATAAAAGGGTGGAATCTTTGCAGATAACTGTGCTTCTTGTTTGCTCTGTAATGATCACAGTGTCTTGTGTTCTGCTGTTTCTGCCAGATAAAAATAATTTGCCCCATTTCTGTTGTACAGTTTAATGGAACTGAGCAGATTTTCCTGGAACGGATGCTGAATTCTCTGCTCCTTTGTAAAGCAGTGTTGTAGATTAGTTCTGGTACCCAAGAACGAGCGAACAGAAAGGAGCCATTTACTAAAAGATGTAGGGTCAGAGTTCAAGATCACCATGCCAAGCTCTTTTGTTGAACAAATTACCAGAAGGCAGCTGATATGCCAGGCAGAGCTTGTCCTTAATTCTGTGTGAATAGATTTAAAATGCAGAGCTAGCTCAGAGAGGCTGCACTTTCTTGCTGCCTCTCTTGGCAGAGCTGCAGAGAAGTTTCGAGATAAGAGCTGCCGTGCGCACACCTTGTTTGCAGTGAGCCGCAGCCGCTTCTGCGCACCTGGCGCTGCCTGGAGGTTTTCTTTGGAGAGGAATTTGGAGTTTAGGCAGAAGAATGGCCTCAAATAATCTGTAGATGAGTTAACTGCAAGGCTTCAATTTGTCTCCTGGCTGAGATTCACTGTTTTGTTACTTACACGAAAATAGTAAGATTATTTTCACGAATGTGCAACCAGCATTTGAGTAATTTTCTCTCATTAAGGACTTGCTTGTGTTTGCTTCAAGGTGGTGCTGGCTTAGAGTGTGGCTCCACTGCAGTGGCCGTGTTTGGGTGTGTTCTTTCCTCTCTTCTTTCTTTCTTTTTTTGGAATTTACTTGGTTTCTTTTCTTTGACTAGCATAGCGTATCGTCGTGTCATTCGTGTCTATCAGTATGAAGTTGGGGATGATCTATCTGGAAGGTTTTTTCCTCTTATTTTCTTACCTCACTTTGGTTTTCAAATGCACTCTTTAATTCCAAGGCTCGCTTTCCTTCCAACTAACTTTCACGGCTTAGAGATGCTTGGAGGTTTGTTTCCCTGTTGACTCTTTCCACGGTTGGTTCCCAGCTTCCTGCTCAGGGTTCTGGGCGTGCGCTTCATCTCTAGATGTGCGTTGAATCTGAGCCTTAACCCTGTAGTGAGAAACACCCCGACGTTTGGTGCATTTTCACTGCTACAGAGTGATTCAGCACTTGAAATACCCTTCTCAGGAAGCTCAAAAGCATGTAGGGATAGATTTCGGTGGGGATGAAAACCTGGTTGTAGTGTCTTAAATATCAACAACTTAAATTTTAGGAACTTAAGTAGCAGAGAGTGAAAGGTGAGGACAGGCACCTGCACAGCGCCCACACTCGCTGTCCCTGCACAGGTTGTTCAGCAGAAGCTCTCACCGTGCACGTTGGAAGGACAGAGATTCTTAAACATTGCTCCTTAAAGGTTGCTTAGGGTCTTAGGGGGAAAAGCAGCATCCAGAGATCTTCTGTAGCTAGTCCATGTGAAGTAGATCTTGGAGACCATCACCACAGAGTGGTCTTTATACTGGTGTTGGTGCTGCAGTGTGCTGAGCTCAGCGTGGAAATTGGACAAAGAGCAGTGGCTGTGCCTCAGTTTCTCTGGGCGCAGGATGACAGAGGTAGGGAGGGAAAGGCAACTGTCTACCACCTGCTGCGGCGTGGGGCAGAGCTCTTTAGTATTCTGCAGAGATTATGCCATATCAAGGTTACTTTGAAACAAAACCAGTAGTTTTCAAGGTCTTTTCCCCCAATTTCATCCCCACGTAACACACCTCTGTAGAGGTGTGGTGCTGGCAAGTACAGCCCCTCTCGAGCGAATCACCTGTAGCTCGTGTGTGCGTGTGTGTGCTGGGCACAGCGGAGGGGGGTGGAACTGCACCAAGTTTCTAATTTCATTCGGTCCTGTAAAGTGGGCGCTTTGGATCTGGCATGAAGTGTGGTTGCTGGTCATGTTGCCTTTCAAATGGGGCTAGAAATTAACTGTGTAAAGAACTAAGACTCAAACAAGACGTACACGTGTCAGTCTGAAACGGGATGAGTCAGAATAAACAAAACACAGAACCAGAGTTTGAATATCTCCAGGAGATTAATACTGCTGTGAGGACTCTCTGAATTTCAAGGAAGGACTGTTAATTTCAAGCCCCACCTGCCGTTTTTAGGGGAGAAGTGTTTTCTCACTGGGGCTCTGTGTTTAGGTCTTGTATGGTGGAGGAGTCGGGAACGCTGGAATCGCAGCTGGAAGCTACTAAAGTAAGTAATGCTCACGTACTGCTGGGAGCCCTTTCCCAGCGGATGACTTGGGAACGCAGGGTGGGAGTGGAAGTGCCTGTAACTACATGGCAAAATCTGAATGGATTTCACGCACTTTGAGTACTGAGGAGGCCTTGGGGATTATGTTTACATATCTGATGTCTGCTTAGCTCACAAGCCATTAACCAGCTCTCTGGTGTAGTTTTCCTTGCTGTTCTCTCTAAATGGGTCAGGTAGGGCAGAAAGGAGAGAGGATTTTCAGCAGTTTTCTAGTAAGAGGGGTTTTGTCTCAAGAACAGGTTTGCAAACCCTGTTAGTTTCCAGTAGCGTCCATGGAGCAGAGCACTGTTTCAAATACCACTTTGTTCAGTATTCTACAATCCCAGAATAGGTGTATATCATCCCAGCAGAAGAAGAAGAGTGTAATCCTGCCAGCCCACGTTCTAACTTTTTACAGTTGTTCTGTTTTGGGTTTTCTTTGCACTCCTTGATTTTCTCCTCTTTGTTGCCTCCTAACAGCGCAAGCACCAGGAGATCCGAGCTATGAGAAGCCAGCTGAAGAAGATTGAGGACCTCGGAGCAGCCATGGAAGAGGCACTTATCTTGGACAACAAATACACAGAGCACAGCACTGTGGGGCTGGCACAGCAGTGGGACCAGCTGGACCAGCTGGGGATGAGAATGCAGCACAACCTGGAGCAGCAGATTCAGGCTCGGTATTGCCTCCCCCACGTGCGGTGTGGCTGTGTCTAACCTGG
>JANHFX010010841.1:12389-22307 GCA_027560015.1 Chloroceryle amazona | reverse complement strand
GTTGTTTGCAGAAATTTTTTTGGTTCTCATCACCTTTTTTTTGTTTTTTTTTTTTTTTTTTTTTTTTTTTTTTTTTTTTTTTGTTTGGTTTTTTTTGTTTTGTTTTGTTTTTGTTTTAAATTTTCAAGAGGCTGCCTTGTAAAACAGCAGAGCTTTCCTTGAAACTGCACAGGAAATGAAACTGGTTTTTAATCAAGTAACAAAATCCGTGGCTTGCAACAGAAAGTCCGTGCATTGCATGTATCAATTAATGCTTATTAATCAGTTTTTGCAGTTATTGGAGCTGCAGATTGTAGTTGGAAGCTATTAAGGAGAGAATCGCGAGAGGAATACTGTTGCAGGACTACACTCGATTTTTCTGTTTGTGTCCTTTGGATTCAAGGTGTTTGTATAATGAAGTTGGCACGTTGATATATGATCTATTTTTTAATGTCATTACAATTTTAGTTCCCTCTGCCTTTTTGTCATTGGGTTACATTTAAGCACAGCAAGATCAACTTTAAACTTCCTTACTCAACAGCTTTATTAGTTATAACGTACCGTGACCTTTCTCAACATTCTTAAAGAAAAAGATACAGTGTAATGTCACTTTACTTTGCTTATTGTTCTTTGTTGTGGTGAACAAAGCATTTTCTACAGTGGCTATAGCACATAATTATACAGCTTTCAATAGCGGTGTCTTGGCACATATCAAAGTTCAGAAGAGCCTTTAGAAAAAAAAAGATGTTTTGTGGCAGCCTAGGGAGGGTCTCATCTTTCCTTCAGAAAATAGTTCAAGGCTCTTCTGTCAAGCTTCCCTACTTAGAGCTTTTTCTCCTCCTGCTTCATAAAGTTTAAAGGGGATTCAGTGGAGTTCTATGATCTATTTCCTTTGAAAGATTGTTCCTTTGCACAGAGAAGTCCTTTGACTTCAAGAGTTCACAGATTCATGTCTTTAGGTATCATATGTCTGACCTTATCAGTTACTCTATTTAATGTAGGAGAAAAAGTCTCAACTCTTTGTGTTTGTCTGTTTTGCCTCTGTGAAATGATTTGGTGAAAAGACCATCCTTTTTAACACACCACTGAGAGGCCGTTTCTGACTGTAACCTACCCTGTGGTTCTTCTAGAAAAAAAAAATAAAAAATTGTCCTTGTGTTTTGTGTATGGATGATTTCACAGTGAGAATAGAATTATACAAGGACAGACACACATAAAAAAAATCTTTTGCTCTTTTTTCCTAAATGATCTATTGGCTATTTTGGTGGCTGCTACTCTGGTTCCCCAACAGGCACAACCATTTAACAAACACAGAGATAGCGGCTGGAGTGCTGGGCCAGCAGTAGGTTTTCCCTTGCTTCGACCTACCCCAAAGGCCTTCATAATTAATTGTCCTTCAGAGATGAGGAAAGTTCAGAGACAGTGTGTGTAGCAATGTCTATTGTCTGACATTCAGTTCTCCTTCCCTCAGCTCTTTTTCTTCATTCCACAAAGGGTTATCAATAGGAGCAGGGAGCAAGCTCTCTTCTAACAGCTGCTGGTGGTGGCTGTAGCTTTCTGTGGAAGGTATCATTGTGTTCAGCCATCTATGGATTAAATGGCTGGAAAAGTTCTAACAACCCTTTCAAACGGGTGGGTTTATTTCATCTAGATTACACAGACCTATTTAGCTAATTAAAAACTTTCTCAGAACCCCTTCTTTCCTATTCAAGGGAAAAAAAAAAATTAAAACACTGCTGTAATTATGAAGAATGGCTGCAATGAAACTTTGGTAAATAAATGAAAAATTTGATCTGTCAGCTTTGATTGAAATGCACGCAAATAAGCACAGGCTTGTTTGTTGAGTTTTCAGTGGTTTTGTTTTGTGCTTTGTTTTGTTGGTTTTGTTTTGTTTTGTTTTGTTTTTTTTTCTTAGAGGGAGGAAGGATGCACAGTAGAAAAAGCATAAAAGAAAACATTGGTATAAGCTGTAACAGAAACAAACACTCGCTCAGTTTAAAAAACTGCCACAGTTTATACTGCCTCTGCTCCTAACATCAAAGTGCAAAGATGCTGGAGTTTGCTAAACAAATTATTAATATCATACCTTCCGTGATTAATTTAGAATACTCTGTGGCATGATTAATAAACTTCATATACAAGAGAACAAAATTATATACATGCTTCCTTGTTTTCCCTGATGATATGCTAAACAAAGATATGGTGTGGTTAGTAGATAGGCAAGAAGTACAGTCAAATTAGAACTGTTTATTAACAATCGTTATGTTACTGCTTCAATTAATTGGGCGAAGCCAAAAAGGACAAATACAATAATTCTTCCACTGAAAAGTTTAACTAGCAAATTAGGGTGGGTTTAATATTTTTTTCTTAAAAATAAAAATAAAAATAAAAAAATAAAAAAAGAACTCCACACCGGACCTTCACCTGCATTCTTCATAAATACATCACTTTGCAACAGTAAAGGATAATCAAATAAAACATTTTCTGGGCTCCGTCTTCCTTATTGCTAAGGACCACACAACAATCAAGATGAATTATTGTACTGATTAAGTTATTATGCCTGGCATTTTGAAACAGGTTTTCTGTATTTAAGAAGAAATTACATACAAAGTAGATGCAGCTAATACAGTAATGCAAAAAAAAGATCATAAAAAATTAAAGTTATTCCTATGAATCTTTCATTAGAAGCAATGAAAAGGGACACTGGTGAAGCCAAGTGCTTTGTTCTTCTGAGCTCCTCTTGTAGGGCCAGATCCTGCAAACAATTACGTACTTGAGCGTTCCTTCTGCGAGAGTCCTGTTGGCGCCTTCAGCGTATCGCCTGCTCTTTCACAGTTTGCCCACTTAGGCCTGTGGATTATTACCAGTGTTGTTCTAGTTTATCAAACAGATGTTCCCTTTAAAAAATGACAAAAGTCCTGTGAAAAAATATACCACAAAATCGCACAGCTGTACGGAGGCAAACACTTGCTTTTATGCCCAAAGAGCTGTTGTGAAATGATTTAAGGCTACTCAGAGCTTTTCAGATTACTCCCCACCGCAAATAACATGTTGAGTACTAAATTGCCCTAAGCGGTGTTTTATTACTGATCAATAAAATAGTAATCTTGTCTTTTAGTGTGGAAAAATATTTTAGTGGGATTTTTCCTGGTTTACTTCATGGATAGCAGTAAACCAGACAGCACAGCCCCCCCCCCCAAAAGCAAAACTCATCCTTGTTTGTTTCTAATTTTGCTTTGGGGGAATTCTAGGATTGTTCCAGCTGACTGGTGCAGAGTTTCTGTGCCTCTGTGCCTGTGTGCATGTAGTGGTGGTCCTCTGTGTTTTGGTTTTGGGGGTTTTGGGTTTTGTTTTGTTCTTTTACAATTATTTACTGGTACTCATCCTTATTGCCCCATCCTCTTCTCAACCAAAATGCCCCCATTCCAAAAAAAAAAATAATAAAAAAATAAAGGCAAGCAAGCAACAAAAACAAAACTTGGCAAACTTTTCCAACCCCTCTTGCCGTTTCATTTTCCATTCAACAAGGGGTACTGGGAATTGAAACATTGAAACATCAACTGGAGATTGAGAAAAGCACCAATTTATAGTGCATTAGCCTTGCACAATTCAAGATTTCTTTTACTAGCTGCACACATTATACCCATCATCTCGCCACTCTCTTGTGGCAGTTGTGAGGAATGGCTATTCCTTCCCGTGTGTGTACTACAGGCCTCTAAAGACTCTTATTTATTCTCTCCCATGTCACCTTGTGTACAGTCTGGTCTGTGACACTGATGGTGATTATGTCATTATTTTGCTCTGGGGGCTTTGGCACATCTGCAGAGCTGATGCACATCTTCTTTGTTACGCTGGCATACGTCCCATATCGCAAATGCTTCATTAGCCTTACTGCCTGCCTCCTTGCCAGACAAGAATACCCGAATCCAAGCTTCTTTTTGCTCTGGCCTTTTGTGTCTGTGATGAGCCTTTATTCATCTTCCTAGTTCTTCCCTGTTTTCTATTTTTCTATGTAAAACTGATTTCCAGATGTCCATCGTTCTCCAAAAAACGTTGTAGATGAGGAGTGAAAATCAAGGTGAATTGTAATCCATGTCATCCCTGACTTGCATAAAGTCTCATCCTACAAGCCAAAATTCTTTTTTGTTCATTCTGCATGTAGAAAAGAGTTCATTAGTCTAGGGAGTTAAATTTTAAAACTTGGTGTTTGCAAAAAAAAAAAAAAAAAAGGAAAAAAAAGACACCAGTGATATCTCTTACCATTTAATAAATCCTATTTATGGTAATGGGTAACATGCAAGTTGCACATGTTTCTTCCAGACTTTCTTAATTTCTTTTAGACAACATAGCTAGATTTCTCACTCGGAACTTTTAGAGAAACATCACTGTCAGTGAAGGAGGAGGGTGTTCATGAGGCTTGATTAGCTAAAATTTCTTATGTCCTGTCTTAATGCACATTAAAAGGACATAGAACATTTGGTACTGTGAAAATTGAGGATAATATTTGAATATTTGATCTTCTAAACTTTATCTAAGCTGTTCTATGTAAATGTCGTACCAGAGTGGGGTGAAACAGTGGGTTATCTTACTAGCTTTGTCAGATTTTTCCCTCCACATCCCACCCACCCCATGCTTTTTCTTCATGACACTGAACTAATTCTGAGCTGGATTCTCAGTTGCTGGTGTAAATCAGCTCCAGCAATCACTGCAGCTAATTAATCTGTGCCAGCTGAAGAGCTGTCTTTTGTTGTGTTACTATACAGTCAAGTGTGTGAATACATGTTAAATGTTAATTGGAAAAAAAGTTTCATTTGTTTATTTTAAAACTAAAAATTAAACGCAGACCTGGATTTGGAGTCACAGAGCCATCATATATATGGATGTGGGGTGGAGGGCGGCATTTTTCTTATTTTCATAAGGTACGCTTGCCAAAAGAGGCGGTCCCAGACGGTACTGTCTCACAGTGCAGGGTCAGGGCTGTGTGACTGACTTTAACAGAGGTCTTACAGATAGGATTGCCCATCCTATAGGACTTTGAGTAGGTCACCTTCACGCAGAACATTGTTTGCTTGATATCTTCAATGTGTTTTAAAATGGATGAGGGTCAGGCTCTCATGATGTGAATTAGCAAACTGTCATAACCTTTGGAAACCATGGGAGAAGTCTAGCAGCAGTACCCTGCTGAAGTGACATTAATTACACAAAAAGAAATGCTGTTAAGTCCGAGAGGAAGGGAGTCTTCAGAGTACTGGATCCCATTCTGTAGTTGCAAAGAGCCCATCATCTGTGGTACTGGAGTATAGCTGAATTTTGTACTGCAGAGAGGGAGCCTGGTGTCTTCCTGACATGTGAATGTGGGTGGATAAGAGAGAGAGCGGCTGCCAGAAGGGCTGGCCGAAGGTAATCAACGTATTGGAGATGATTTCTCCCTGTAGATCTAGAAGGGGCAAGGTTCATCTTTCTTATCTGCAGAGGGGGAAGGTACACAGCCTGGCTCTGCCACCGGAGAGACGCATGAACTGCTGTCGTTGGGGGGGTGCGGTTTCAAGGCTCTAGTGGAAATGTGCCATCTGAAGAAGCCGTGTCCAAGTGGTGGTCCAGAGTGCTCAAAGATGTGGCCTTGAACTTGTTTCTGTAGTTAATGGAGAGGCTTTGTAGAGAGCAGGAGACAAGGGTGGCATGATCTCTTGTTGCTAAGCAGAAAGGCTGTTGCATTGAATGGGACTTAGGGGAGAATGGTGGTGTGGACACTTAAATGCATTTAAAGCAGTAGTCTACAACTTCAGAAAGTTTTTAGAGGAAAGAGGGGAGATCATCATTGCACATAAAATCCCTTTAACTGCTACGTATCAATGTTCAGGGGTAAACTGAAGTGGCTTATCTCATGCAATTGCAGAGAAGGCTGGTTCCATCAGACGAGGCCCAGCCTCAAAGTTGTCTAATCCAGCTCCATCTTGAGTCACACCATTTCATTTCACAAGGGATAAGGAGGAGTCAAACGAGAGGGAGCTCAGTCCATGAGGACATAAGATTTCACCTTCTGACCACACAGGCTTGTGAGGCTCACAGGTCCCCAGCAGGTCCTGCACTGAAGCTTGTAATGGAGTGTTTGTAGCCCAGTTTGGACAGCTGCATGGCTCAGGGTGGAATAGTTTACCCCATCACAATGGGGTCTGGGTGCCAATAAAAGCATGGTTACACTGGGGGGAGGTTCATCAGACATAATAAGGGCAGCCTGGGCTGGTGGAGCCAGTTTCATTTGCAACACCCCTCACCCATAACCATGCACAATTTCCTTCCCCTGCCCCTACCCTCTGCCATGGGAAGGAGGAAGGGAGGTACCCTGCTTCCAGAGGACATGCTTACCACCTTCATGACACCCCCAAAAGGACCTATTTCCCTGCCAGACTGATTAAACACCACCTGCTTCCCATCCCTCTCCCCTACCTCCCTCCTCACTCCCCACCCCAACACATGGAAACCACGGGAGAGGGCACATTTGGAGTTTTTCAGGACCAGACACAGAAGACAAAGGTGACTTCAGTGCAGGGATATGGGAAGTCTTCAAGAGCAAGCAGCACCAAGTACAGATGTGTACTAACTGTTACGACATTTTTATATATAGAAGATGTCATCTAGATGTATAAGCCTTTAGTTATCACTTCTACTACAGTGTTGATGGTTCATCCACAGGGCCAAATTATGCTGAGCCTAAAAAACCCCTGCAACACTACAAGTTCTACAAACCTGTTTTCCTCCATATCCATCATCTAACCACTAAGCTTCTGCCTGCTCATCTCTTTCATGCATGGAAATGCACCATGAAAGCAGAGGACTTACTGTTGGTGAGAGACATACGTGCTCATCACAGTCCAGGCTGTGCCTCCTGGTCCTTCTGAGTAACATTCCCATCTGGCTGATGTGTCCAGGAGAGTATGCAATAACCTGTCTGCTGTTCCTGCAGCAGAGCCAGAACTGAGTGGTCATCCCTGTACTCACTTTTCTATACAGGTTTTTTGTGGGCGCCTGCATGTGATACCTGCCAGAATTTGGCAGCAGGGTACGTGATATGCCGCTTGGCATTGTAGGCAGCCTCTTGTAGCATATTGCATTTCACCACAGTGGGACTGAGTTAGACAATTCTTGTGTACATGAGCTTTGTTTCTCCTTCAGCTTTTGAATGAGGCAGTTTCTGGGGTGTGACAGTGACCCTTCCTGAGATTCTTTCTTCGGTTTCCCAACACATAGTAAACCCCCAACTATCAAAAGCTGTAGGAGCCTTAGTGATTTTTCCATTCTGTGGCAGTGCCATTGGCAATGCAGTAATTTAAGGGCAATCAGAGTTTCCATTAGAAGCCTCTACAACTCATGCAGTTCTAATTCATCAGTAAGGCAGAAAGGGAAATTTGATAATCATCTCCCCATTAAAACGCTATTGATGATTTTTGATTACGGGGAAAGGGGAGACCTGAATTTCAAGGTGTGAAAAGTCTAAATACATGGTATTTTTATTTTGTTTTAGCTCACTCTATTTGCAATCCTTAACAACTTTTGTGCTTCAAAACTAGCGTGTTAAGGCCATTCTGTTTGCACAAGAGAGTAGCTGTGTTTCCGTGGTGGATAAGCTCATCTCCTGAACCACAGGCACAGAGGTCCCAGGACAGCGATCCTCTGGGGGTGCTGACATGAGCGGGATGCCTCTCACATATTGTGAAGTGGGAAGATGAGTCCTAACAGGGAGGACCCCAGGAGGTAGAAGGGGAGTTTCAGTCTGAGCGAGCTGGGGAAGCGCTGTCCTGTGCGTCCAGCCGGGGCGCGCCGCACCGAGAGTGCTTGGTGCTCCAGCTGCACAGGGAGCCTGCAGAGTACTTCCCAATCTTTATTTGTGGAAAAGCTTAATTGAAATGCAAGTGATTAAATCTAATGTATCATGCAGTATCCATTTTCACTGCACTACCACTTTCACTTCCCCGATACTATCAGGCATCTCAGCAGCCCCACTGTCAGGTTTTTTTTCCTTGTAAGAGCTGTGCCCATTCTCTCTCCTCTTTGTGGGCTTGGCAGAGGAGATAACAGTAAGCCAGCAGTAGATTACCAGTGCCCCAAACTCTTCTCAGGGGATAAGGGATCTCAGCTTCATTTCAGATACTTTTAAAATACATTCTTAAATCATTTGAAGGGCACGTGTTTTCCACTTTTTACAAAGAGTAAAAAAACTACAGTGTAACAGTAAATTCAAAAATAAACTTCTGATGTTTTTGCAATTTTTCTCTTTTGAACCTGACTCAGGTTAATGCTTTCCAGGTTAATGCCTGGCTCAGCGCTGTGTTGCTAGTGCTGTCCCAAAAGAGTGGGCTTTTCTGTGTGTCACAGTGGGAGAGCAGGCCTGTTCTGAATGGCCACATGATTTCTTGTCCATCTTTTTCTCTTTCCAGACAGTCTGTTTCTTAACAGATTTGTACAGCAAGAGCTGTGAGAGGTAACTTGAAGGCAATAAATGCAGACTGTGGTGGCACCAGAGAGCTGCTGCTGTAGCAAGGGGGATTGGGTCACATGCAGTTGTGGGCAAACTGACACCCAGCTCTCTAGAAAGGTAGTGATTTGGAGAAGAGTGTGTTTACTGGAGTGTCCAATAGTTGAGGTATTTTTCATTTGTGTTTTTAAAATAAAAGCGTCCTTTCCAACTATTTCCCTCTCCTCATAAGTGATAATGGAAGAGGCATTAGCCTTTCCATCGCCTGAGCCAATCTGTTTTTTTCTAAGAGGTGTCCAGGATGTTCAGCCAATTGAGTGATCTAATTAGCTGAAAATTGTTAATTTCCTTTACCTTATAAAGCACCTAACACAGAAACTGTTAAATAATGTTAAGTGTCAGACTTAAACTGAGAACATTGGGCCATATGCTGCCATGGCTTTCGCGCCAAAAAGTGTAGCAACTTACTCCAAAACCTGCCTCCAATTCCTGTGTAGAAGCCAAAGCCTCCTGCTTGATATGCTGCCACACCAACTCGCAGTGCTAAGATAGTCCCACGCAGCAACTCTCAGCACTTGGGGAAAAGAGCTTGTGCGTGAGGGTAGGTGATGGGCTGGATAATTGTGGCAGGAGCCAGGACACCAGCAAGGTATTGCAGATGCTGCCCTTATGAGCTGAGGCAAATACACAGTAGGGCAGTGCTGCTTAGGGCAGCCTTAGCCTGGAGACAGCAGCAGATCTGTGCCTGCAGCTGCTAATTACACAAGTCCGTAGCCTGCAGAAGGCCCGGTGGATAGGTGGGCTGATGGGTAGCCCTCTGTTAAAGCAGGGGGCCCCCTGGCTCTATGCGCTGCACATGAGGAAGGGGCTGCTCCCAGTGTTGCCAGCCTCCCTTCAAGCCTGCAGAGAAGTGGCTTCAGCAGTAGTGTAATGCCTCACTGAGTTACCGCTGGCCTGACCCCAGCATTGCTCTGGTGTAGTGTCTGATAGGTATGGAGGGATGTAGAAGGGCTTGTCCTCGATAGGTTTCCTACACAACAGACTGCAGGTATGGGAATATGTGATTAGGTACCAGCTTGCCCCCAAAGCCCAGAGGCTTAAATCTTCCTCATGTGAGAAAGGGGCTCAGGGCTACATATGAGTGATACAGGTGGAGTTTCTCAAGCATATCCTTTAAGAAGGTTGCACCGTGCCCAAAAGGCTCACCTTACCCTGACTTTGGGGGTGGGAGATGTCTGCACACATCTAGTTTGTGCTTTGTATGAGGTGTTCTCAGCGGAAACATTTTCTCTGAATCTCTTCTGCTGTACCTGTGCTGGTACAGACCACTGTGCACACACATTAAAGCTGCCTGACCTAGAGCTACGCTTGGTGACCCTGCTCCCCCAATAGTGGACGCAGTCATCATCCTGGAGAGGTTCTCCATGACTTGTCTAATAGATGCTGTTTACGCCTTATGCTTGGGT
>JANHFX010010841.1:2389-7389 GCA_027560015.1 Chloroceryle amazona | reverse complement strand
CCATTTAAATATTTATTTTCAGTCTCTGGACGTCACTAGTATTTTCCTTATTAAAAAATAAACCAAAAACAACACTGTGCGTTTACTCTTTCTAAAAAGGAAAAATATTGGCTGATGTACTATCCTGTGGGGATTAATCACAGTGCTATTCACATTACAACATGCAAAGTAATGTGTGTAATCCAGTTTGACATGAAAAATTGCTAATAACATCCCAAAAGGAAATAGCTGTGAACAGCTCTAATGCCTGAAGAGTAGGGGAGATCTTTGGGAACTCGCCATTATGAGGAGGTCTCTTCAAAGCCCCTGCAGGGCTTCATTCACTATTATGTTTGTGGACTGCTCTCTGCAGTCTCTTGTCCCAGATTCAAAGGGGCCCACCTCTGCAGATGTGACTCAGATACAATGAAATCGGACCTTAAAAGCTAACTCCTAGCCCAAAAGAAAGGCCTGTCTCTTCACCAGGGTGGGAAGCCTGGAACGTTGTGGTTTCAAGGTGTTCACACTTCCTACTTGGTGGAAAAGCAGCATCCCCTACCTGGAAAACTTTCATATGCACAGGTGAAAGCTGAACGGCAAAGTCCCAGCTTAAAACCCAGGTTGTCATTTCATACTGAAAGTTGTCATGGGAGAGGTAGGACTTTTGCATTTCGGCTTTATGCTTCTGATGTAGGTGCTTGTAATTGCCTCCCTCCCATCTCCAGTGACTTGAAAGGGAATAGAGGCACCTAATATTGGTCCCGCAGAGTGGACACCAGAATTAAAAGCTGTGAACTTTTTCCCAAGCACAAAGCAGAACCCGGCAGTTTTTGCTCTCATGAGCTAACATATAACTATGTACACCAAAAAAATGGTTATCTGCTACATGTCTTCATTTCTAGTATTATGTAATCAACAGCTCCTTCCCCTAGGTTAGTGCCCATCAATACCAAGTGTGATGAATGGCACTTGAAGCAGTTGTTTGAACTGTATGAACATAAAAGTGTATCATTTTTTATAGCAATGAAAGAATGAGACAAGCATGGTATCTTTTGGAGATGTATTACCAAGTGCCCAAACAGCAGAGTGGTTATGTGAAGTCTTAAGTTACTTCTTTGAGCTGGAATAAATGAAACATAATAGCTATTTTCTTCCCTCATAATTATTGCTGGAATAGAACATCTGTAAAAATGTTTCTTTCTGTGCAGCCCGTTGAATGAAAATTTTCCACAGAAGGCAGCCTATCTCTGGGGGCAGAGAAAAACCTGTGGGGGCTGGATTTCACTCTTGGAGGTAGACAGAAGACTACTGTGGGGCTTCTGGAAGCAGAGGTTGTCAGCTGGTGTCAGGGAGAGCTGATCTCATGCTTATCAAAACGTAGTTAGAAAACTGCTAGTGTTTCCCTAACGGTGTTAGGTGAGTGAGGCTCCAGAGCTCTCTCATACCAGATTAAGTGTGCACATTTTCTGTCAAGTTTTCTGAAAGTGGCTCCTAAAGAGAAAAGAACAAAAGCCTGAAGTAGAGGATAAGGTGCTCAGTCTGATGTGGCAATGTACATGCATTCAGTAAATGAGTGAGATCTGCCCCACTGTTGGCCACAGGAATGGTTGAATTGGCCCCTACTGCAGGCCGGAGAACTCTTGCTGGAGTGGGCAAAGAATAGAATAGTGAGGGAATGCTTACTATTATAAGCATGCTGGCTACTGTCCGGCTGTGTATTAGCAGTTCTAGAGCTGTGAAGCCATATTTCTGTAATAAAAATGGAAAAAAAATACCTTTATGGAGATGACCTCAACCTTGCAACTGACCTACGGTTCATTATAGTGATTGCTTTTGAATCATTTAAGGCAGAGGGTAAGAAGGTGGTGCTGGTGCCTGAGACAACTACTTAGGATGAATTACCAAAGGTTGGAGGTAATTGTGTTTTTTAACAATAACCCATTGTTCAGGGGCTTCTGGGAGCAGAATTCTCCTGCTACCTGGCAATGTGGCATGCCTGTGAAATGACAGTAACATTTAGAAAACCTGGGTGAGTTTAACACATTGCAGCTCAGTAGCTACTTGAAGCACAATGCACCCATTGGAGAGGTTGGGGGGTTATTTGTAGGCTTTTGAAAAAGAAGGGAAGACCACAGTATCTTCTGAGAAAGCCATCTTATGGACGCATAGTGCAAAGCAGCCACAGAAGCAAGGTGTTAGCTGAAGGCTTGTTTGCCTCCTTGTTTTTAAACTACGACCAGCATTCAGAGATACCCTATTTCTTTGATAGCTGCCAGCACTGGTTGTGACCAGAGTTAAGCATAGAGGTACAGAGGGCTTTCTATGTGTGCATAACTTTTGTATCAGTTCCCACATGGAGAGGAGAACAGAGCCACGAACACATGGGTAAAATGTCAAGCAGAGATTTCTCTCCTTAAAGACAATTGTGTTTGTTTTCCCTCCTGCTAATTATATCCTATAAGTCCCCCACTCTCCTAACTCCAACAGTAACATTTCGTTACCTACATTCTGTCAGTAGACTTTACAAAGATCTCTAACACATGTTATAAAAGTTATTGCTATAGTACTATATATAACATCTTTGCATAAGAGAATAGAAGGCTGCCACATTTAGAAAATGCAGGTGCTATGTAAGCCCCTTTCTGAAAGAAAGAACTTAGCTCAGTTTCCTTTGAAGAACCAGAGACTTGAAATTGAAAACTCTATTAATGCCATTGTCTCCTTGTATCAGCAGGTTCCAGAGAGATTCCTGGAAGTGGCTCAGATCACGTTACGGGAGTTTTTCAATGCCATTATCGCAGGCAAAGATGTTGATCCTTCCTGGAAGAAGGCCATATACAAGGTCATCTGTAAGCTGGACAGTGAGGTCCCCGAGATTTTCAAATCCCCAAACTGCCTACAAGAGCTTCTTCATGAGTAGAGAGTTCAGCAGCTATTTATGAATGTATGAAAGTAGCAGTCCCCTTCTGATGCCCAAGTCATGTGTGTCTATTTTAATTTCATATATATGTGTATCGCATACATATATAAGTATATGAAATTAGACTGTGATCCCTCCTGGATTTAAGTTTTCATTCAGTTCCAAGGGGATGGTTATTTTACTTCAGCCTTCGGTTTACTTTTGCCCGAGACCCTTAACATTTGAAGAATCAATGGGGTTAATTTTCAGGGAGAAGAGTTTGGAAGCGTGTAAAAGCCTGTCTTAGGAAGTTAGGGCATTATGTTTAAAAATGCTTTGTCAGATTTATTGCTTGCTGCAAAGTGGCATTTTGTCTTAGTGAGACTAATGTCATGGCACAATACTGAGACAATGAAGTTTATATTATGTTTATATTGCTAAAGGTCTGAACTCTGTGGAGTCACTTCATAAGCTTCGAGCTTTCTTTTTTTTTTATTATTTTATATTCTTTTTAACCAATAACTAGATTTCGTTTCATACAACATCTATTTTAGGTACTCACTCCAAGAAGTGATACCCAAAAAAAGCAAACCCTATTCTTCATGCTTTCCTTACAGAAATGATAAACACCCTGCACTAGTAATCAACATGCCAGGTTGTTGTTTCTCTAAATTGCAGCAAGGGATGTTTGCACAAATCAAATACTGTTCTTTCCAGGTGAGGCCAGTAATTCATGCACAATATTGTATCAACCACACTAATTTTGGAATATGGTCAGCTTATTAAAGCGGAAGCATTTCACTCTCCATAGAGTAAAAATGAAACCTTCAGCGTCCTATATTGCCATGTCAGTCTTACTTTAAGTGGCATTATTCCCTAAATTATTTTTTTTTAGATAAGTCCATTCTGCCCCTAAAAATCCCCTTTCCACTATACAATATTTTCAATCTGTATTTTACATTTGTCCTGAAAAGCACTTTTTGAATGACCTTAGATATAGTAGAAGAAAGTGTCTTCACCTCACAGTGCTGAGGCAAAGTAAATGATAATAAAAAAAAGATTTGTTTGTAGCTGTAAAATATAATTAGTCTTTTCCTAATCTGAAGAATAAAAATCACATTTTCATAAAAATCTAATTAAGCATATATAAAAATTGCAGTGTCCTCCTGGCTATGCAGGGTTCAGATAGCCAAATTGGATTTTTAAAGTTACAGTAAGTGCAACGTTAAAAAAAAGCAGTCTATTTGAGCAGTACGCTGCACTTGTCTTCTGAAGCTGGAGCTAGTCTTGACCAAATCTGAGCTACAGTGTAAAGTCCATGATGGATCTGGGTTCGCCTGAATGCTGTACCATGATATGCCAGCAGACAGAAAGAAAGCTAGTTGCTAGTTCTCATGCTTTCTTCAGTGGCTCTCCTTGGCTGATGTTTTCAGAAAGTTATCGTCTCCAGAAGTTTGGGGGAAGGTTGAATATGCTATGGCACTCTGTATTTGTCATTTTCTCTGTCGTCTTTTGTACAGATGCAGTAAGAATTTATTGTTATCGTCAACACTATTTTCCCCTACATAATTCAGTCTGAATCTAGAGGAAGTTCCTAATTAGCCGTGAATTATATTTAGACCATTGAGGATATTGGTATCTTATTTCTTTATTTTAAATTTACATTTTGACTTTGGAGAGTGAAAGTTTACCCATGTGACTAAAGAGCTGACCTGATCATTGCGATTTCACTTCATTTACAAATACTGCTGATAGACAGAAATGTACAAAAGCAATTATTGTTAGCAGAAAGCCTTAAAAACCTGCTGACTTTAAATTAAACAGCACAATCCTACAATTCCCTGTCATTCTTTTCAAGCACTGGCAGTATCTGCAGAGTATAGGCAATGCAGACAATAGCATGGGATGAAGTGCCAACATTTTCACTATGCATTAAAAGCAAAACAAATCTTGATCTTAGACTCTCTGAGAGTACCTAATTCTGTATGGATCCCTACAGTAGTCAGGGTGTGTCGTGTCTTGTCTTTTCTCTTTTCTTCTTTTTTCTTTTCTTTCCTTTTCTTTTCTTTTCTTTTCTTTTCTTTTCTTTTCTTTTCTTTTCTTTTCTTTTCTTTTCTTTTCT
>JANHFX010010839.1:0-24389 GCA_027560015.1 Chloroceryle amazona | reverse complement strand
GTAGATTAGCAAATAGGAAGAAGTTCTTCACTCTGAGGGTGGTGAGACACTGAAACAGGCTGCCCAGAGAAGCTGTGGATGCCCCATCCCTGGATGTGTTCAAGGCCAGGCTGGACGATGCTCTCAGCAACCCGGTCTAGTGGGAGGTGTCCCTGCCCATGGCAGGGGGGTTGGAACCAGATGAGCTTTAAGGTCCCTTCCAACTTAAACCCTTTCTGGGATTCTCTGATTTTCATTAGTTTTCTACTAAACTTGAACAGAGTGTCCAACAACACAAGAAACACTCACTGGGTCACACCAAGGGTTTTTATAGCCCAGCACCTGGGTCTCCAATGCTGGCCACAGGAGATGGGAATGGACCACAGCATCCTTCAGAAGCTGCATCTCCACCCATTCTTTCAGACCATCTATGGACCTGTGGTCTGTAAGTCTAACCTCTTTCTGGGCCCACTCACACCCATTTGTCTTCATAACGCCCATGATGGCAAGTTTCAGAAATTAAACATTTTTCTTGTCCTTATTTGTCATTAATCTCCCACTGATGTCAATGAGCACCACTTATTTCTTGTGCTGGGGTGTTTGGTGCAGAAGTCAGACCACTCACCCACCAGGAAGGTGGACCATTCCTAATGCTGGACCTTCACACCCCTTTATCTCCCAAGGTACATGCAAGGTGCAGATGCAGCAAGGCCACCTCCCAACACAATGACAGCCCCACCACGCTCTCATGGTCTGGCTGACACTCAACACCCTGCTGCTGCCCATGGAAGCGATGAATGAAGAGCTACAAACTCCAGGTCACTGATGAAGATGCTGCATGAAGCCTGTACCATTATGTCTACTTTACGTGGTTACCAACACCCTCCCAGGACACCAACAGCTTTGTCAGGCAAGGTGCACAGAAGCCATAGTCAATCTCTCAAAAAAAAACCCCAAACCTTTTATCCATCTATTCAATAATTTTATTCTTTGTAATAGAACCACACATTCTAGCTACTGAAGAAATTGTAGCGCTTCAGTGGATATCTGAACATAACAAAGCAATCTCACAAGCTGCAGAAAAGCCAATACCAGTGATTACGTGTTCTAAGAACTAAGTAATTAGAGTCCAACGGAGATGAAATCAATGAATAATGAATGAAAGGTTGTCAAGGCTTCTGAAAGGCATCCACAAGCGCACGTCTCGGACAACCCCACACCGGCGTGTTTGCCAAGGCTTCCTCTACCAGCACACTGTGTGTGGCCAAATGCAGACAGTAGATGTGCTCCATGCATGTCAGTAGAGATCTGAACATGACAACCCACAGACCAGGGTTTGTTTGGTTTTTGTTTTTTGTTTTTTAAAGAGGCATAATCTGTTGAAACACGAAAAAAAAAAATCTTGTGCTCATCTGCCTTCCAGAAGCAAGCCTCACGAATGAGTCGCAGGGAAATAAATCTTACATTCAGGCCTCGTAATCTGAAAATATCCTATTTGTAAAACACCAGATAGCACACACTGAGTCACTGCCTCCAACTTCCCAATTTCCATTCAGGATAGATGCTTTGTCAGGGGAATGAAAACACAGCCTTCTTCCAACACCTAATACCCCTAATTTGTTCTCAGATGATATGGTCTCAGACTCTACATCCAAAATATTCCAGCTCGGCAGTTTTATCCCCACTACCTATTCTCGCTGTGTGCTCACCATGCTATTAAACTTTAGGACCTTTGTGCACTTGGGGACAGCAAAACAGGGCCTCTGACTCTGGTGTAGTCTTGCTGCACATTCCCCAGCTCCCTTCAAAAGGAAGCTCTTGCACCAGCTCAGAGCTTCACCACTGTCCTTTGCTCTAAAAAAATCCTTCTCCTGCACAACCAGTGCACACCTGAGCAGGAGTCATCGTACTGTCAATCTGTCCCCAGATTCAACCCCAATTCTGAGCTCCTTTCTGACCATCATCATCTTTCAACTGATTCAGCATGGCTACATCAAGACATATCCTTTTATAAATTCTATAGGAGAACAAGAACTTCAAGGTGTAGCTCACCAGATGCACATTTGACAGTCTCTACTTTTCCATGGTGAAGGAGATTCACTAACAGAACATGAGACCAGGACTAGCACAATGACCTCAGACTCCTCCAGATCCAAAGATCTACCAGCCCTATAAATTCAGCGCTTCTGCTCTGTGGTATCAACACCCATGTTCATTTGAGGTCAGAGACCACATTCCCAGATCCAGGAGCCAGCCAATACTACCAAAAGCAGCTGCCATTTTAAAGGGAAAACAGAAGATAGGTATGGGATGGAGTTTGCAGTCTGACTTCCTACTGATTTGCCAGTAAAAACATGTACTGGGGTTTAAGAAGCTGTAGTGAAGTTCCTGAACAGCCTAGAACTTTAAGTGCATAGGAATACAAGGACTTACGCTGTAATCAGCACCTTAAAAATAACCTTAAGGGTAAGGTTATACAAGTTAAAGCAGCTAAACATCATTTAACCCCCAAGTTCTCTTTTAAAAATAAAAGCAAAGCGTTTGAAGCAATTTCAGTGAACTCAGTTGCTCAAAGGACATTCTTTATACGGTCACAAATTCTTCATTAGAAGCCCTGAATATTAACCACCTTTGAGGTCAAAAGTGCTTTTGGGGATAGACACAAGCACACCCTTCATCGACTGCCTGACTGTGGTTTAGGATGCAAAAGTACAGCCAAGACTGAGACCCGTGAAGTACCCACCTTCACTATGACAGTTTGATCAGAGATGCTGCTCATCATCTCGTTGATGGACTTGAAGAGCTGCAGCAGAGACTCCCTGAAGTCTGCTTCTCCTTTGTTTTCATAAAGTCTGAAAAATAATTAGGTTTCACAAGCATGATACAAATGAAAATGCATTTTAAAAAGTCATGGTGAATCCCTCAGCCGTGACCCAATTCCACGCGCCCACGCAAGCAGTGGGAGTCTCTTCACTCCTCACAAGAGCGTGCAGATGTCTGGGAGGACCAATGCCAAGCAGCTCTCTAATGAGGAAACCAGAAAGCAGGCCAACAACTTGCCAGCAATCGTTAAAATCTACCAGTGGCCTACTGAATGACCTTAAACTGCAAGAACAAAAAAACTAATGCATTTCACCTCTAATTTCTGGCTCCCTGACACTAAACCAGTCAAGGCTCCATTTCCCCTGCAGTCAGAACGGCTGTTGCAGAAGAATGATTAACCCACAGCTGAAGTTCTCAAGGCAGGATGCTGTGACTTCCACTCGGATTTGTCAAGAGTCCATCTGCCCACAAGGACCCCTCTCTCTCCCTCTCTATGCCAGGGGGATTAAAAATTGCTCTGAGGCACCTGAGCAACACCAAAGGCAAAAAAATATATGGCCAAGATGAAGAATTTGGTCCACTGGTTCAATACAACCCAGGAATGAAACATTCCTGAAACTCTCCTGAATATTTTAACTGCAGAATGATCTCCGCTTCATGCGTAGGGGGAGATAATTCTCAGTACAAAATGGCAAGGGATGGAGGGAAGAAAATTACCTCCAAATAAATCCTTTAAATCCCCTCCCCATCCCACCCCCTTGGCAATGTATGACTTGCCTACAGAAAGACTACTGCAAATGCACTTCCAAAACTTCAGCTACGCAGACTTAACATGACCCAAAGAGACCAGTGTTCAAAAGCAGCCCAGGAGAATGTGTCATCCAGGTCAAATCTAAACCGTGCTGTTCAGAAACATCAGATGGAACTTCTTCCCCCCACCTAAACACCCAGTTGGCTGAGGCTCTGGGAGTCAATCAAAGCCAACAGCAACTGGGCTTCCAAAGCCCCCCTTGGTTCCACTGGCTCTGTCCCTGAGCTCACCTGAACATTTTGCACCAAGACCCATTAGAGCAGCTCCCAGCAAGGATTCAATTCCCTGCTAATTTCCTCCATTTCCTTTTGGAGTTAAACCCAGTAAAGTGTTCTTGAATGTGGTCTGCAGCTCAAAAGCACCACACCCAGGAATTTTCTATGTGCAGTCATAGTATGATTTCTTTCTGTCTGAAGATATCCTGATGGACCAGATGGAAAGGGGTTTATCTTAAGATGAAGAGGAAATTCAGAGCATTCCTGCTGCTTTACACTGAAACTAATGCGTATCATTTTTATCGCTGTGTTCATAAACCTTTGGGAGCCACAGATATTAAAAAAAGCTATTTAACCACTACACAGGGGAAATGAATGCTCCCCAAAACTACTAAATTGTGTTATTTTGCTGGGCAAACTTCTATTTCTCTCTTAGGCTAAAACTGAGGGTTATGCAGGACAAATTACTTGTTAACTCCCAACTTCAATAATGGATTTTAGTGCCCCCCGAACAGATTAGAGAGGTGAAACTAATACCAATAGAAATAGTAACTACACTTGACAGTCCAATAAATCAAACTGCTTCAAACAAAAAGCTTTGCCTTTCAAAAAGGAAATTGTAATGAAAATAAACAAGTTAGTCACAAATGTGTTTCCACTGTCAGTTATTAACATATTTAACGTGCCTGATAACGCACAAAACCACGGCAGCTATGGGGAAAACCAGAATTACACCAAGTCGACCCTTTTAGCGCTACCTTCAAAGTGTTAAGCTCGTTGTAAATGCAGCATAACCCCCGGGATCATTGCCAAGCAGACCAAATAAAGATATCTGTAAAGACCATTCGTAATATTTTGCCTTTATAAGCCATGATATATTACTTGCCACCAGGCTTGAACTAGATGAACTAGGATCCTATGTATTTATCTAGAACTGAAGCTTGCCTGCAATCACGTTACTAAAATGCTCCATCTATTCAGCCAACTACCACATTAAAGTTAAAAAAAAATGTAATATTTTTTTAATAAAAGATTCTGCTTGCTCCTTACGATTGCTCAGTCAAACACTAATGATATTCCAGGACACCGCTACACTTTTCTACATTATAATCACTTCCAATCACACACCTCAGGCAGGATTTTCAAGTTTTACAGCAGAACAAATCATGGTGTCATTCAGCAGCTTCACTGATTAATCCCTGGTCATTAAAAGCTGCATCTTCCCATCGCTAAAGAACTGGGAATTTGTGCTTAGCACAAGGAAATCCAACGGCCAATACCAGAGGGTCATATTGCCTATAAATCTAAATCTGCAGCAACAGATAATTTTTTTTTACGCCCCCCCTGGTTTTGAAGTGATTTGTGGGATCTACAGAAGTACCAGTGACATGCTGTGTTTTACAAATCTCGCGGCAAGATTCCTATGGAAATAAATTACAATCTCTAAATTAGAGGAAGGTCGGTGGAGTTGGCAACTTGAGAGCTCTACATAAATCCCTTGTAATAAGGTTGTTACCACCGCTAACAAGTAGTAAAAGGATTGAATCTGAAGTGAAGATGAGGAGGGTTAAAAAGCTGGTGATGGACCTGGAGAATAAATGTTATGAAGAGCGACTGAAGGAGCTGGGACTGTTTAGTTTGAGGAAGAGGATGGTGAGGGGAGACCTCACTCTCTACAGCTCCCTGAAAGGACATTGGAAAGCTTGGTGCTGGTCTCTTCTCACTGGTAGTTAGCAATAGAACAAGAGGGGATGGATTCAGGCTGTGACAGGGCAGGTTTAGACTGGTTGTTAGGGAAAAATTTTCCCCAGCAAGAGCAGCCAGGCACTGGAACAGGCTGCCCAGGAGGGGTTGAGTCACCTCCCTGGAGGGGTTTAAGGGTGGTTTAGATGTGGTGCTGAGGGACACGGTTTAGGGGTGAACTTTGGAGAGCAGGATTAATGGTTGGACTCTACGATCCCAAGGGGCTTTTCCAACCTAAATGATTCCATGATATTATCAACTCAGTTTCTATCTTTTTCTTTCTGCTTGTTTTTGTTTTGTTGGTTTTTTTTTTTTTATATTTCACATCCAAATCCACAGTACTGACTTCCAAATGAACTTGGAATAATTATTTCTGGGATAACTATTATGCTGGCATATCTGGAATAATTATTTCTTGCAATAATTATAACTTTATAGACAGATGCCCACTACAGACAGCATCACCAAGTCCCTGCTTAGGTCTCTATGCAGGAGAGTCAAGTGGGGAGCACAAAACCACCCCCAGCAGGCCTCGGCCATACAAGGAAGCATAAAAAGAGCTTCTAGAGAAGCCCAATTGATACTCCTATCAAAAATACTCTTGCTCTTGAAAAGATTTATGCCACACTTCCTTCTTTCCACTTTCCTGTCTGTCTCACTGAAACCTATTGAGTCTGCAAGGCCCTACAAGCTGCAACCAACAGCTTCCTCCTGCTCTGAGGGGGGACCTGGGGAGCTCCGAGCTGCTGAGAGTTTGACTCCAACAATACTTGTCATTTCCTCAAATGAGGCAGCGTGTCAAGAAAAGTGCACTTCATCCTCCTTTCCCCCCTCCCCTCGCTGTCCATCCACCCTGACTCTTCCCTCTCCACGTCTGGCCTAGCAGGAAAGCCCTCTGCCAGCCACAGCTTCTCCCAGAGCTCTGCAAGTGCCACACCAGGACAACTGTCCTATGTGCCATCTAGAAAAGGTGCCCCTGGGCTTCAAAAGGTTGAATATTTTAGTCTGCCCAGACGTTTGCAGCCATCTGAAGAAAGCCACTAGCAAAGCCTAAGCCTGGGTGAGGGACGGGACAGTCCAGCTACTCGATACCTTCAACCTTTTAGTTATCAACTAAAGCCTCTCCTAGTGGCAAGTTTGATTTGTTCAGGGACTAAGCTATAAAGAGCTGAAACACATCATGACTTTAGCAGCTGATGGCTACTGGAGATAGACATCTTTTAACAAAATATGGCCTGCTCCTAGGGAACAACTGTCTCCTGAAATAAGCTCTAACAACTCAAGATATTTCTACAACAGTGCAGTATCGAGCAACTTTTAACGTGTGATGTTAGGATTTTTGACACTTTTCATATAAAATATTGTCTACGGGAATTACAGGAGGTTTCAGCATCCACATTACTTACTGATTGAACAAGATCCTGGACCGGACTATGAACTTGAAGATGTACTCCAGAGCTTTCATAGCTTTAAAGAGTTGATCAGTGATACCACACTTCTCAGCGCTATCCACGTACGTTTTTAAAACTTTAGTCAGTTTTCTGTTTAAATATAAAAAAACCACACAAGTTACAAGAAAAATTATGGGTCTAAGAAGAGTCCACCAAGCTACGAAAATAAATTATGCAACTAATGAACTCATCATGTTCTTGCTGATCTTGTTGATAATCAGCCACAACCTGTTCTTGAGGAAAACACCACAGACCAGAACACCAAAATACAGCAAATCTCAGTAGCTTATTTTATGTTAGATATTTAGGGATATTCATCTTTAGGCTATTATAAAGATGCAACTAATAACCAAATAATAATAATTAAATGAAATACAAACAGTGTTAGAATTAACCCACAAAATGAGAGTTTCTTGATTAAACAAGGTTTCCCTTTTGCTAAGTTTTCACATGCATTTGGGGCTAGAATTTGTGGGTTTTTTCCCCCCCTCAAAAATGTATATGAACCTCAGTTGGTAATTCTCTCAGTCCACATTTTCAAGTCTATCAAACTTGAAAGTGGAACAATTTTCAAGTTAACACCATTTCAACTACCTCCCTTCTAATGAATATCAATGACTATTTTCATGCAAGTACAAAGAACTCCCTTTTAAATCATCCTAATACCTATGTTTCAACAGTCACACTGAAACTAAGTACAACATTATATACCACTAACAGACAACAACGTTGAGTAGTCAGGTATCTTGAATACAGGTGTTTAAATAGGAGTAAACTGCCTCAGAACATCAAGTAACCACAATAAATATTGTCAGTGCAATAGAAGGTGAAGGGATCTGTCATGGCCACAGGCACAAGTCAGGCCAGAATTCAGCTCCTCCAGCACCCTAAAGCTTAAACCTGCTTCTGCCTCCCAGCATTTAAGGGAGGGAAGGGTGCTCTCCATGCCTACCAGCCCAAGGGCCACCTTCAGCTCTTGCTTCACACAAAGGCTGCAACACTAGCTGGAATTCAGTGAAGCACTGCTAATATCCAAGTTGTGACTACAGGCCTAACTCTCCTGCACCATTTGAAATCTAAATTAATACTTCAAACATTTTCTGTTCGCAGAATAGAGCCTGTATAACAGTAAAGTGCACAGCAGGTTCTCTCATTGGAATTTGTTTTCCTCCCAACACTGCAAAGATATCCATTATATGTATTTTCTCCCAACACTAACAGTCTGAAGCAGCAACAAAGATCCAAACTGTCAAGAAATACTTAAGACAGAAAAAATTATGGACATTCAGTTTTGTTCCTCCCTAAAGTGAGAGTAACACAGGTAATAGAAAGTAAAGTATCAATTTAATGCAACATCTTTGAAGTATTTTAACAGCACACAATTTCTTTCTCAAGTATCACCAAGAGCTGCTTATGAATATCCTCCTTACAAAATAATTCCTGAAATTGTCCAATCTCCTTTGAAACAACATCAAAACTACTTCCTTGCAAGTGACCGAACGTTCTACTACTGTTATTTCAATAGAGACAGGCATCCTATCATCAGGCTTCTTCAAGAACCTCCCACCCTCCCAAGCTCTATGGGTAAATTGCTAACTAACCGACATAAACAAGTGAAAAATGTTATCTGGAGCAATCAGGTTAAGCCACATTAGAAGAAGAAAAAGGGAACACTTACGTGTAGGCCAAGGTAGCGCTGAAATGCTTCTTAATGTAGGTTTCCAAGACAGGATTAAAGTGTTGAAATTTTCTGTCAGCAATCAGACCGATGATAAATACCTGAAAAAAGCTCAACATGATTATTGCACTATCCTCAAAAAAGTTGTAAATCTTGAATATTATACATTCACTCACCTTTATTTTCAGGGAAGATGCAGTAATAATAAAAACACATAGACTTTGGCTTTTGATTATCCTCCCAAAATATTCATATCCCCCTTTCCTGGGAAAATTTCCTTTTTGTAACAGGAGTTTTGTGTTCTAAGCACAAACTTCACATTTCTGTCATAAATTCTGCTGTTAAGCAGCTGAAGTGACTGGATTTTTCTGGAAGGATTACGTGCTGTAATCCAACCCTCTTCTGATCAGGTCCAACCAAAACTTCAAAGAATTATGGTTCAATTTAAAAACTGTAACTACTAGCTACAATTATCTTTCATTACTAAACTCCATTCTACATGTACACCTTGATTTACTCATCATTAGAGTATCAATGTTTCATTCCACCCACAGTGCAAACTTACCAAAGCATCGAACACTAACGTGTCAAATGTCTCGCTCTCAGAGTTCTCCATCATTATGTTAAAAAGTGCATCCAATGTATCTTGAAGAAACTAGAAATAAATACACAAGTAAGCACGTTTTTATAGGAAAAATGGAATTTGGATTTCACACAGGTTTCTTCAGACATATTTACCTTGTCAAACATAGAAACGAAAGCAAAAGTAGTTTAAAAGTTAGCAAAAAAACAGGGAAAAATTGAACATTTCTGTTTTCAGCAAATTATTTTTTAGTTAGGTTGATTATCAATACACCCATATCACTCGGAAGGAAAAAGTCATAAATCACACTTGGTACACCTGAAGGAGTTTAATCTATTCTAGCGAATGAACAAAAACATCTCAAAACTCATTTTCAGCAGTCAACGGGATCATGCATTTTCTGAAACCCAATGTTCCACAGCACAAACCAGACAAGCAACTGAGCCTCATGCCAAATAAATCAAGTCATCCTCAGTAGATTTGAGCTGAGCAATGAGAAGTGCACAGCATTACCATTTTCCAGGACCACGCCAACCCAAAACCCACCGTTTCCAAAGGAGAACGCGCATGCAGGCGTGGGAAACCCAGCACACACAACCTCCTGCCCCAGCCCAAAACCTACACGCCTCTACCACTGTAACAGAGGTCGAGTCTTCACTAGCCAGTTGGCTGGACACCCTGATCTGTGCAACACGAAAGTAAAAGCAGATTAGTGTCAGGAGATTCATGTTCAGCAGAGGGATAAAAGCTCTTTTACAGAGGTCTAATGACAGTATTTCCTCCCAGTGACAGCCAGGAATCCATGCATGGCCCAGAGATACTCAACACGCTCAGTTTTATCATCATGGGATTGTGTCTGAGGAGTTTCTTCAGCCAGATGACCCACAACCAACATGGGCTCCTCCAAGGCAGAACAAGGACAGATCACGGTCTCAGTCTGTATTTCTTTTGGTTGAGAAAGAAGGGGTTCAGCATGGATTGTTCTAGTATGTCTGTCTCCACTGAAGTAAAAATGACATCTGAACAAAAACCCTGTCCATGTGGTGCTGAGGGTGGTGGACTTGCCACTGCTGGGTTAGCAGCTGGACTTGATTTTAAGGGTCTTTTTCAAGCTCAACAGTTCTCCAACTCCCAAGACTGCGACTACAAAGAGATGTACACCATGGAAGCAATGGAAAAACAGCCTGACTCCCATCTTCCTCCCTTCGGAATTATCATCTATGCAATGAGTGTCTTGGTTCAGGTGACTCATGTTTGACCCATCTACTCTATCTAGAGTTAAATCTCAGGAATTAATCCCAACTTAGCAGCTCACTAAACACCACTGAATGCCAAACTTCCTCAAAACAAGTGAACACGGAGCCACAGATCATACCTCTAATAACTAAAAATAAAAAAATGGAAAAAGCCAAAATGCTTGCAGCTGATTTTAGACCAATTCTGGGGGAGATCCAGCTCATAATTTCTCTATAGGATTTGCAGAGGTGAGGGAAGACCCCTTCTCACAGTCCCACTTGCTCAATTCAAGATAACAGGGTCACAGGGTGTTGGGGTTGGAAGGGACCTTGGAGAACTTAAGAGTCCAACCCCCCTGCCAGAACAGGGCCATACAATCCAGCACAGGTCACACAGAAATGCACCCAGGTGGCTCTTGAAAGTCTCCAGAGAAGGAGACTCCACCACCTCTCCGGGGAGCCCATTCCAGCTCTACTGTAAGGGTCACAGAGTGAAGTTCTCCTCATGTTACGGTGGAGGCTCTTGTACTCCAGCTTACGTCCATTCCCCCTTGTCCTATCACAGGGCACGAGTGAGAAGAGGCTGGCCCTTTCCTCTTGACACTCAGCCCTCAACACATGCAAATAAAGTACATTTAAAGAGCAGATGACAGGAAAGGAAAAGTACAGCACAGTTTTGAGCTTTTAGAGGAATTTCTGTCTTGGTTGAAAGTATTCTTTTAATAGTAGTATTCCAAAGACAGCCTGGCTAAGCCCCTTTAAAAACAAAGGACGGTCAGAAGGCCACTTCATGATCAATCAAGTCATTTCACATTGAGGTACCACATACTGACTTCCATTGGTAGAGTTCAACCCTTAAATCCATTCACAAGGACTTCATGTAACAACAAGATCACTCCAGGGATAGATGGTTTTGTTCTATAAAGGGGCAAGAAAACATTTCACGGGTAGGAAACTACTACAAATCATTTCTAGACTACTAATTTACTTTCTCATATCCTATAGACCCAAAGCACAATTGGAGCCAGAGCCTCTGTTAAAAGGAGATAATTTACAGTTTCCAATCGCTACTGAAACAGTAACAGAATGAGTATCTTGGCTTATCTCCACTGGGTGATAAATGAACACCTGGAGGCAGAGGCATTTTACTGGAGTTTTAAAAAAAGAATTTAACAGAAAATTTGAATATGTTTTATCACATAGACCTTTAACATACATAAGCTGTACCATGTATCGTACTCAAAAACACGGACAGAAGCAAAGGAACAGTTACAAACTAGGTACTATGAACACAACACAGAGTGGTCTGCACAGAGATTTTCTGAGCACTGCTGTAATAGATGGATAATGGAAAGAGTGGTCTTCTAAAAAGAGAATAAAAAGGGTGAAGAGAGCAAATTAAAACATTCGCTCTTCTGTCCTACGTATAAATCCAGCTCTGCTCAGACCCCTGTGAAACAGGGAGAAGGGAGGATGATTTCAGATGAGTCCTGTAACAGCAGACAGAGAAGAGGGGAAATAAAAAGTGACAGAACTGTGACAGTGTTTGGCAGAAACCAGTATGGGTGTCAGGATTTTACCTATCAAATGATGAGCAACAAAACTGCAGCAGGTAGAACCCTCCTGAAAAACAAGTGATATGGGATACTATTTTCACTACAGCACACTCAGTAAGGGATCATTTCAGCATTCTTGGATGGCTTAAGTTACTTCAAGATGAGGCATTCATTCTGCTCCTATTAACCACGTTAAAATCAAGCCAAGGGAACAACACTACAAGCCCTTAAGGGTCACCTGTCCAAGACATTACATCTTTTGACACTCTTTTAGAAAAAATCGATTTATCACAACATATTCAATAAAGTCCCAGCCTACTATTTGCCACAGTTAAATCTCTCTCTGTGGAGGTCTCTACAATCACTCTGTGGCCTTGGCAAATGTAAATAACTTGGTTCAGCTAAATATTTTCAGGAGAAATAATTTATGTTTCTTAACAACAAACATCAGCAGCACACGGAGTGTATTCCCCATCCATATATTAAAAATACATTTAATATCACCAAGTAAGAATCCCAAGACAGACATCTCAAAGAAAAAAATCACCCTTTGCCTTCATGGATCTGTGTGCAAGTCATTGAAGTGCTTAAAAAACACCCTGAGTTCTCTTGAAATTTGCAATTTATGTGTTTTAACCACTACCCAAAGTCTACAACGTTCTTTGAGGGCAAGGAGAAGGGCATTAGCATCCTGAAGGCTGGGAAATAACTAGCTACAATTCAATGCCCAAGTGTGTGGAGTGAGGTTGGGGAGCAGGGAACAAAAGGGTACCTCAAAATATGAGGTTCAGCAAACTGAGGACAGCAAGTTTATTTTGAAAGAAATGAACTCATTACCTTAACCACTTCACCTCCATCAACTTTCATCAGCTGCTTCAAATTCTGCTGCAACAGGTTTGTGTTCGATCGCCACTTCAGAAGGCCCAAGAGATCAACTGGGAATAAGAAAACCAATTAAATTAGGGGGGGGATATTTCCTTTCACTCCCACTTTTAGGACAAAGAGGTTTAGTTCCTCAGGTCAGTCATTCTCACTGGATAAGAACATATTCTGATACGGCCCTGACACCATGGAGACCTTGTGTAGACTTTCACTCTGAAAGAACTCTGAAAGGCTTTCAAAAAAATGCAGCCTTCTTTTGAAGTGGCAGCATTAAAATCTCGGCCAAGAAAGTCAGATCCCTCAGTTTTAATTTGTTGTACACACCAGTTGTGTGTTTAAAGCAAGATGCCAGAAAGAAATTAGTCAGCCACCAACAGAGTCACATCTACAGGGCCGTGACATTAATGTTTCCAACTTCTTTTCTCTCACTGAATAAGCTGAAAAGAAAATAAGGCACAATGCAAGGCAAACGGTTGCAAACAAAGCTAATTCAGGGGAAAGCTGTCTGCTTAATAACTCAGTGCCCAGATTGCTTGGCTGCTTCCAAGCAATGGAGAGAGGGCACAGAGCTGATCACGAAACAAACCAACTGCAAGTGGCTTCATCCCCAAATCCTACATCCCACTGTTCAGACTGTGTCACTTCAGCACTGGCTGATCAATAAGGGAATATTTTAATAAGGGAATACGGCATTTTATTAATGACAAAGAGCCACAACACCTTTTTCATTTCCTTTAAGGAAAAAAACAGGGAAAGATTCCTTCCTGCCCTATTCCAAGTCAGTTTTCAGCACAAAACAAACTATTGCAAAGTCATCCTCAGTAGAAGCCCCTAAAGAGAGACAAATAGAAGATACAACAGACTGTCTACCTTCAGTTTAGCCACTGGGTACTACCCCCCACCCCCCAAATGGTGGTTATGTGAATGCTACCCAATATAACTCTTAATAAGGACAGCCAACTTCTCCCAACTCCCTCACTTCTTTTACTCAAACTTTCAGAACAACCTAAAAGGTATTTACCAAGACATGAGAATATATTCTGGAATTATATCCAGAAACAAAGAGCAGCTGCTTTACTTGCCCCAAATCTTCCATTCTAAGCAATAAATAAAATTACTTCTAGAGGAATGGTTCTCCTTGGGATAGATTCCCCTCCAAGCAGCTCTCAAACCAAGGCTTCTTGTCTCTTTGGGAGTAGAAGTAAAGAGCATTTTACTACCTTAAAGCTTTGAACAATCCCACTCTTTTTTTAAAATATTTTATACTTTTAATATATCCTACAAGATGTCTATAGGCTGAAACCAAAGGCTTAGAAGCTCAACATCAACAGAAAAATGGCTTTTGGTGGTAAAGGCTTCCGAGTTTCTGAATCATTTCTTTGATATTTTACATCAACTTTCAGCCAGGGCATTTGGTTTCAGTCTGACTTCTAAAAAGGCACCAGCTTGACAAAAGAAATAATCTAACAATAGCCAACCCACAGACTATGGCCGAATGGCATCGTGTAGCACCCCAAGTGTAGCCCACGTGTACTCTCAGTGTGATGACACAGCAAATGCTCAAGGAATATACACATGGCACCAGAAAATGTCAATGCAGTCCAAAAAGAACTACCAGGAGGAGAAAAAGTTAGTGTACAGTAAAAATGTGCGTTCACTCCGTCACTGCAAGGATTAACCCCAGAACACACCAGTTGGTCAGTTAATCCTACTCTTTAGTAGGTCTAAGCATAAAACAATACAGTAAGTAGATTAAGAGAAGAATGTAACACTGCATTTTGTGGTAATTATTCATTACTATAGGCTAGTCAACCCAGGTCAAGGGAAATTTATGCAACTGCAAAATAGAGGAGCACGACAGAACGAGGATTTTCAATTGCAAAGGGTCAAAGGGAACATCCAGCCTGCCAAGTGGCTGACAGCAGCTTGATGTCATTTATATCAACTACCTGTGAAGATTTGCTTGCGCATCTTATTTAGCAATTGGAAGGAAATGGTCCAGCTTCCTGGTTATAAACCTTTCCTGACCTGTCTCTCTGCAAAGGTTTCCCAACAGAACTACTCAAATTTCTCAAGGTCCAGTCACTGAAGTTGGAGAATATTTCCACTCTACATTTCCATTGTCTCCTTTGAAATAATCTGCGCTCTTCACTGTAAGGATTTGATTTTCCACTCTATATGATCTGGTCTAATTCTGTATTTCCATCTTGATTTCTGTGCCACTGTGGCATCTGATTTTTGTCTTATCACGTGGCTTGTTCAGGGTTTTATTGAGGTGGTGGATTTTGGGGGGTTTTTGTTTGTTTGGATTTTGTTGGTTTTTAGGTGGTTTCATTTGTTTGTTTTGCTTGGAGGTTTTGTTTGTTTTATTTTGGGGTTTTCTGTTTGTTTGTGGTTTGTTTTTTATGTGGGTTTTTTGTTGGTTTTGCGGTGTTTTTTAACTCACAGTTGTGCTGAATGACTAAGGAAAAGTCCTCTCAGCTCATTCCTGAAAGCCTCATCTCCTTGGTTCCTTCCAAGTCTTGACTACCGATCACTAACAGTCACTATTATCTAGAGCTTTGAGTCCTTCTCCTTCAGACAGCAAACTCCCTACTTGCAGCTGACAGAAAAAGATTCAAATACCAAAACTGCCCTGCCTACACAGGAGACAAGATGACCTCAGTTTGTCATAGCTCAACAGGCTACCCAGAAAAAGAAAAACCAACACACACTTGGACATGGCATCATGAGTAGACTTCAAAACAGACCTTGCTACTGAGATGTTATCAACTAGAAGCAGAGAACCCATAACACATGGGATCAAATGTCTCACTTCTGACCTCAAAAAAAAGCAAAGGAAAACAATAAACCCCCAAAACAAACAAAAACCCCACAAATCTGGGGTGTCTGCTGATGCAACCATAGAATCATAGACTATTAGGGGTTGGAAGGGATCTCTGGAGATCAGAGTCCAACCCCCCTGCCAGAGCAGGATCACCCAGGGCAGGTCACCCAGGAAGGAATCCATATGGGTTTGGAAAGCCTCTAGAGAAGGAGACTCCACAACCTCCCTGGGCAGCCCAGGCCAGTGCCCCACAACAGGTAACCAGTGGCAAAGCAATTCTGAGGTGTCAGAGTCAACAACTCCCTCGAGAAGGTGGAAACCCAGAGGCACACTGCCTGCTGGTAACACCAGGTGACAGCAGCACTGTCAGTCATGACTTCACAACACACACAGCCCCATGGTTTGATACAGTTTCGTATCAATTCCTAAATGCCAGAGTTTTAATCAAGAAGCTCTATTTCATTACATAAAAATGCACTTGATGCTCACGTCTAAGCATTTCTTCAGCCCATAGAGAGCACATTTGTTACAGAAAGTCTTGAGATTAGAATAAAAACAAAGGCGTGGACATCCTGTGGATGTGGAAGAACATTCTCTTCTGCCTGGGATGGCAAAAGGAGGAGAATCCAGCCAAGAAGCAAGGTGATGAACAGCAACTTCTGATGCCTCCAAGAGCTGATTATCTCACTGATTCCTGAAGAGGCTGGGGGTTTTTTGGCCTTTTTTTCCAGTCCTACTCTTTAGCTGATATTGCTACTCTTCCTCAAAATTAAATTCAAAATCTAGGAGATATTTATATACCCTGCAGATATTTAAAAGATATACAGATGAGGTGCTTAGCAACACAGTTTAGTGGTGGGATTGGCAACAGACTCTATGAACTTGAAGGGTTTTTTTCCCCCCAACCAAAACAATTCTGATCTAAGAGAAGGCCAAGAAAAGTGTTGCTTTAATATATTCTGCCACAAATCACTAACAACTGCTCAAAGTTAACTAAGTAGATACTTCATACTATCATTTTCTCTCCAAGGAAATCACTGAAGTCTGACCAGCGGCCAAGTTTGCTATTTTGGAGACTTTTCAGATGCTAAGGACATAAATTACAAACAGAAAAGCAATATTATTAACTTACAGCTCACAGAGAGCTCAAGTAACTGTTCAAAGAGCTTAAATACAAACAAGATAGTCTGCAACATCAAATAGAACGCAGAAAGAGCCACGTGACTTCTTCACATACATTCAGATTTACTACAAAAAAGTCTTAAAGCCAATTCTAAGATGTTTATGGAAGGTGAAGAAATAACTGTCATAGATAGATGACCAAAAAAGGGAGAAAAATTACATTTTTTGGCTCAACATTTTGGTAAATGAGGATAATGATGGATTTTAAGATAGCTAAAAGGAAGAATATTAACCAACAATTTTACAGAAGTTCAAAGCAGCTTCAGAAACCATAATCTGAGCAGAGCTGCCAATTTGTAGGTGAAAAATGATATTTGAGGGAGGAATTGAACGATCAAATCATTTTGTTTCTTTTCTCGATTGCTTAAGGATCCACGGTGCTCTTGTTCAATAAGATCCAAACATTTTGCAGGAGAAGAAAAAGGTTTTGGCAACTTGTAGCAAAAGTTTCACCCACAACATCATTAACAGTAACATTTAGATAGAGATCAAAAGTTCAGAGCAAATTATATGTAAATTAAGCCAGAATCAATGCTCAGTCTTAATTTTAGTAATGGTTCTGTAAAAGCAATGTCAGTATATTGATATTTGTAATGTTTCTGACTACTAACAAGCCCCAGGAAAGATCTGAGGGGAAAAAAACCCAAACAAACAACTAATAACAAAGAAAAAGCCTCTCAATTGCACACGTTGGGTTCTGTATTCTGCAGAAGGCCAAACCCAATGCGTCATTGCCGGGCTACGAACTCATCTTTGCTCTGAAATACCAAAATCATTCCCAAATTTGTTGCTGAATACCCTCTCAGGCTACAAGACTGCCAGACTGCAGTGAATCTGATGTGCTCTGAATAGGAAACACCGAGGATGTGCTGTAACGGAGATGCCACTGAAATACACCGCAATAAAATTATGAGCTGATTATCAAGTCGGACTAGAGCAGGGACTGTCACCCTGGACAGAGGGGAACTCATTCTGTGGCAGTCTCAACATTATTCCCATCCACCCCTCATCCCAAGCTCTCCTCAGCCACATCCTGGGCTCCCCACAGATCCATCCGAAGCGAGTCCCCCTACTCCTGAGTCATAAAGGAACGATCCCCGTTCCCTGGCATGACTCACTCACATCTCAATGACCCACCCACACTCCCGAGCCTACTCCTGGTGCAGCAAAGAGAACAAGGGACTGCTCCATGGCAACGAGGCACAAAAATTACAGAGAGGGCACAGTCTGGAAATGTGAAATATCTGCTTTGGTGGCTGCCATCAGCTCTACATTCCACAGCCTTTGGATGCAGTCAGCCAGCTGACAAATGCACATGAAAAATGTATATAAGGCAAGTTTTAAAAGGAGCAAAATAGACCAACTCCATTTGTGGTACTCGTGTGTGAACACAAGAGTGACCTCCACGCAATGCATTCTCACGCTCGCATCCCTTCTGCCCAGCACAACAAAATAACAGAGCTTGCTTTGGGCATAAGATATAGCTATTGCACCTTGGAAATAACATAAAACAGCTTATTTGGGAGCAGAGCCGTGATATTACCTACTCTCAAAAGCAAACTCATCTTCCTTAGTGCTATTATTCATACCCACAGAGAAGTAAAATGCCACAGAGCTTGTTTTCAGCACACTTCAGCATAAAAGTCTCAGCTATATGGCAAACAACTTTCCCCTTCCCATTTAGCTTTAGATGCTTCTGTTTTCTTAGGAACATGAACTGCTCTAAAGCCAAGCCCACGGGCAGAGCAAAGGCTGCATAACACACGCTCTCAGGAGATGTTTTTGCTGCATGCAGACAATTGAATCCTAGACTGCATGGCCAACAACCCAACACCCACTCACGTAGGACGGGGGATGGATAAGGCAGGAAAGTCAGGACATACAACCCCACTTCAGGTACAAGGTGCAGAAACTCCAGCATTTCCAGGAGCTTACCATTCTGGGTAAGTTTTGTTGAACAAACTAGAGTAGAAATCTGGAAAGAGTCTTTGCTGATGGTGCAGCTTCCAAGGTTCTGCATGCTCTTCCCTGTGGCAGAGTGTCCCTTTTCTTCCAACTCTATTTTAGTAGAAGGCAGACTTAAATACGTCGAGGCATCTTCCAGCTTCTTTGCTTCTGCCTACAGCAGTATTTTAAACACAACATGAAACCATATGAAAATACCTAGTAAAAAAAACCTTAGTTATAAAAGAATTTTATTATTTACACTGGATTTTCTCATGTTTGCTAATGCAATGGTTCTTTATCAACAGTAATTTAGCGCTAAGCTGCCTACAGATTAAAACCAAGATACAGTATTTAAAGAGCCACACAAGTAACTTTTGCCAGCCATGAAAAGGCACATAAAACCCAATAATACGTGCCTTTGAAATTAAAACATCCCCAGCAAAACATATCCAAGGTTTAACAACCAATCTGCCCAACACTCAGATCACACAGTATTTGTTATTTAGCCGCTTGATCAAACAGAATAGTCCAGAACACATTTTTCTGTGCAATCCTCTAACAGTAATTCCCTTAAAAGTCAGTCAGCTGAGCGAGCTGCTATGGAAAGACTAAAGTATCTGAAAATTCTACCTTGTAAACTATAAGGTCATGTTCTCCATCTCTCAGAGTTGTTCCATCATATCTCATGAGCTTCACAAATGCCAGAGCAAATATTTTCTCAGATTTATCTTTGGCTGTAACAGAAAAACAAACACAAAACAACCACCACAAAATGAAGTATTTGATATTTATATAGACTGCCTACCTAAATCTCAAAAACCATGGGTAACCTGCAAACGACTGACCACAGAGAAAGAGTAGAAATGAGAAGAGTCTAAACCCAAGACAGAACAAAAAATGCAAAATAAATGCATGTCTGACAACACCAACAGTAACTAGATGTTTAATTTCTATATTCTGCTTGTTCTTTTAGATAGCTGGATTAAGAAAACTGTTTAAAAACAACTCTAAAAATTCTGAGGCATTTCAAACACTCAAGTTTTTAGGAGTTAAAGAATGGCAGTGCTTGGTACCTAGAATAAAGATTTTAAGACCAGCATTGAGAATCACGTAAGGGCTTTGTGATTTGGAAGGCCAACATTAGAACCAAACCAGGAACTGGATCCATAAGTACAGATGAAGAGCCCAAGTTTGAGAGCTGACTCAATCTACAACTAACAAGAACTAGATATGCATTCAGTTTGCTCTCACTGTTCAAAATCAATTATTAAACTTTAAGTAAAAATAAAGCAACAGAGCAAGTAGAAGTCACAAAATAAGTTAAGTAAAACAAGCTTAAGTGCAGCCAACTGGAGATAGCCCAAGGAGCCTGTGAGAAAGCACTGCAGCCCTAAGGCACAGCCTCTAATGTTTAAACCAGCCTAAATTTGAGTCATCATAAAAATATTTCCAACTTGAGTATTTTCTAGCACGCAATCATCATTTTGACACGACTGACATTGATTTTTCAGCATACTGTTTACATCAGCAGGTATCACTCTAAATCTTTTATCATCAATTCATTTGCAAAATATAGAGCTTCAATTAAATAAGAGCTCTGGGGTCATGTACTACACGTGACAAACACACATCCATGAGGAGTCTGAGACAGTGCACACTGATTAATGCTTTTGTCTACACATTTATTCCACAGCAAAAAGTTTTGCTGGAGGTTTAGAAAAGCTCTCCTGGCAGGAGAGCCCCTGTAAGCACTACATGGACTGAACACCATCACATCCCAGGCAAATCCCCAAAGTTCACTATGAAACAACTGTTGACAAGTGGAGATGTGCAGCTGTCTCCATCCTATCCTCAACAGCTCAAAGCATCCCAACAACATTACAGAAAAGCTGAGGAAAATCTCAACCTTTCAAGTACCTTTTAGACCAAAATTACTTAAACCCCACAAGCCAGTCTGAGAAATACAAATCAAGCTTCTTACTTACCTCTTCAATTACTGGTGCTAAGCCTACTGCAAGCTCTTCCACATTTCCATGTCACATGGGGGGCTGTTAAATATCTTTACCTGCTCTAGTGGGAGGTGACCCTGCCCATGGCAGGGGGGTTGGAACTCGACCTTTAAGGTCCCTCCCAACCCGAACCATTCCACAATTCTATACTCCCTACCCACCTCCCCTGTGAGGTACCACACCACAGTCCCATCAGTTCCTAACTGAAAGCTTTATTCACTACCTCTTATATTTAACTTGAAGAAATATCTGAGCAGGACCAGAAAAAACTTGATAGCAACAAGAGAAGATGATGTAGAGGGGAAAAAGAAGGTGAGATGCTGATGTAAAATAGACAGGAAAAAACCAACTTATCCCTGCACTAGAAGCGATTCTGACAGTCAATTACAGATTAGGAACATTATGCCCAGTTCAGCCAATTTTGGCACCAGTGACTGACAAGGATGGTGAAAAAGCTGAATTACTCACAGTCCTGTGATGATCTATGACGAAACGTGAACCTCAGATGACTGCGGTTCACATCTTCGATGGGGATTGCGACCTTCACAGGTTGGGAAAGAGGACAGAAAAAGAAAACAAGTCAGCACAGTATCTTCAAACGTCATCAACCGCTACCAAATCTCATCTAAACATCTTGCAACAACATTCTTACTGCTTTCAAAACAATTAATTACCAGCTTCATTTTACCATGGAAGACCTTGGAAGGTCACAGATCCCACTAGAAAATCTTGGGCCAAGACTGAGGTGCCAATTCTTGCACCAAGAGAAGGAACAAAGCCTGTCAGGTAACTTGACAAGACCTGCAACCTCAAAGTCTCCCCTGCCACTCCCCCCAGTTCAGGAATAAACCCCCCCTTTAGCTGGGCTGGTAGAGGTGAACTCAATTATCAACACCCAAGACAATATTTCTTAACAGAAGCGTTATCTGCACAACACTTGCACCACATAGGCTATTAGTGTATCTCATCCCATGTGAGCAACGGGCAGACACGTAACCAAAGCTCTTCTCCCCCAGGATTTTTGCTAGAGCCATCATACTTTCTTAATCACATCTACAACCAGGCTCCCCAACACCACCAGCTAGGCTTCTGCCATCCCCCCCAGCCACTTTCTGCCTAGAGATGCAAGAAGGCTCCCCACTGAAACCTGGAGTAATTGCCTCTTAGCCCACCCAGAGGAAGTAACTAAGTTTAGATACCTTCACAGTCTCAAACCAGCGAGGCTGCTTTACTTGGTAATATATTACTGACTTGTACTCTGAGATGGCTTCATCACCAGCACCAGGAAAAATAACACTCTTGAAAACACAAGCAGAAGAGAAGATGTTTATGTCTGTCTTAAACTACATTTTTTCCTTCAAATAAACAACAACTGATCAATGAGGCAGATGAAAAGACAGAATGGCTCATGCTCAGAGCTCCTGATTAAATTAGTATCAAAATGTACACACTGACATGACAGAGGAGGAAGTTTTGTTGCACAGAAAAGTGAGGGCTTAAGTTGACAGCTAGAAAGACTTTAAAAAGGCTTAAACAGATAGGTATCAAAATTAAATAAACCCCAGACATTAAATATTTGAATACCTCTAATCTTTTGCCTTCCTCATCATACACAGATACCGTAACTTCGACATTTTTTGCCGTCGTTTTACTGCCTTTGTCAAAATCTCCCTGAACCAATGTCACGTAGATGTCATTACGAACATCACCTAAAAGCAAAGCACCAAAGTTCTTAGCAATTCTCACAATGTTACACAGAAACAGCCACCACACTCCTGAGTAACAGCAACCATAGATACAGAAGGCAACACATTTAAAAGCCACTGTCTTGGACACTCAAAACTTGTAGTGCTGAAAACAGCTGCTCAGCTAAAATTCTGCTAAGACTTCTCAAGTCTGAACTATCAGCTCAGTGCAAGTCGAATCTAACAAAAAAATAATCACACATTATTTCTGGAGTGAAAGAGAAGCAAAGCAGGGAATCATTTTGGTTGGAAGAGACCTGTATTATCATCGAGTCCAACTGTTAACCCAGCACTGCCAGGGCACCACTGACCTCTGACCCTCAGCACCACAGCTCCATGGCTTGGAAACCCCTCCAGGGGTCACGGGGACTCCACCACTGCCCTGGGCAGCCTGGGCCACCTGCAGAAGAGAAGGCTTTCTCCTCCTGCCCAACCAAAACTCCCCTGGTGCAATCTGAGGTCGGGGCCTCGGGATTTACCACTTGTTTCTTGGGAGAAAAGACCAATCCCTCCTGGCTCCAGCCTCCTGTCAGGAGCTGTCAAAAGCCAGGTTTCCCCTGAGCCTCCTTTTCTCCAGGCTCAACCACCTCAGGTCCCTCAGCTGCTCCTCACCACACTTGTGCTCCAGACCCTTCCCCAGCCCCATTGCCCAGCCCCCCAGTGTCCTTCTTGTAGCAATTACTCCATCACTTTAAAAACACCTCAGTTCCACTTTTGGTTTTCAGTGGGTTTTGGGGGTATTGGGTTTTGGTTTGGGTTTTTTTTTTTTGTTTGCTTCGTTGTTGTTTTTTGTTTTTTTCATCTGCACAACTTTTCATTACTATTTTGAAAGGATGAGTCTCACCACAGTCCCTAATTTATCTCAGGCAGATATTTTGCAACTTGAAAAATATTAAACAGCCTACAGAGGTCTGTTGAACCTGCTACATTAGGAAGCAGTCTGATGTTTCTCCTGGCTTGGGGGTTGCAGGGGAGGGTTTCATTTTGCTTTGTCTTAAAAATGCTCTTCAACTACACTCCAAATCAATCGAAATTTGGAAAATTAATTAGAGAAACAGGGGATTGCCAATAATTTCCTGAGGCAGATGGTTAACGTGCCAACACAGGATCGTAACAAGCAGAGGCACTTACACCACGCTGGGTATACAGTCAAACATCTGACAAACACACAGTCAACAAACCACAGGGAGAACTGCAACTGGGATGGGTTCTGAAGATGTCGGATGGGCTTCAGAGAACCCTTTAATCTGAAAAGGACACCACAAGGTTTTTTCTCATCTGTTTCTTATGGCAGCTTTTATTTTGAGAAGTGCCACGTTTCGGGGGTATTTTATAAACACCAAAACTGAACATCCATGGAATAGATGTATTAGAAACAGGCACTATGGCTGCATTTCAAATGCATTACCCAAAACTAGTACAAAGCCTACGAGACTCGTGTGTCTCTGAACTTGTTCTAAGGCTGCTCCTCAAAAAAAATGTTTCTGGCTTGGATTTGCTAGAAGATAAAAAAAATCCATTGTCACTAATAATAAATCTTTTGGGAGAATTGTTTTATTATTATTATTGATGCAGTACATGGGGCTGGTATTCATAGCACAGTAGGGGTTGGAAAGGACCCCTGGAGATCATGGAGTCCAGAGCAGGGTCACCCAGGGCAGGCCACCCAGGAACAGATCCAGGTGAGTTGAGACTCTCCAGAGCAGGAGACTCCACAACCTCT